>ONZH01026498.1:0-224448 GCA_900303285.1 Rhinella marina | reverse complement strand
GTGACATCGCTGTGTGTATTATCCAGTGCAGGAAGAGGTAAGTGGTCCTGTGTTTGTGTGTTTGTTTTCTATTTTTCAGGGTCGTGAATGCAGAGGACTACGTCGGATTCGGTGGACTACGTCGGACCAGCTTTTTTTTTTTTTTTTAATAAAATGGTCAAACAGGGGTCTGGGGGAGTGTTTATTTCAATAAAATGTTTTATACTTGTGTGTGTTTTTTTTTTTTACAATACTACAGTTTTAGTATTTATGGCTATCTACGACGGCCCTGATTACTAATACTGGGCTTAGTGCTTGCCGGTATGGCAGGCCAGCACTAACCCCAACATCTATTACCTCGCCACCGCCACCAGGGGTGCCGGAAGAGCCGGGTACCCGCAGGCGGGACCTTCTAAATTGAGGGTCTGGCTCTGGGGCGGCTGCAGGCTGGTACCATTAGGCTGGGAAGGGCCAATAACCGTGTCCCTTCCCACCCTGGTAGTGCCAGGCTGCCGCTGCTGGTTGTATCTGGCTGGTGAAGGAAAAAAGGGGGGACCCCACGCCATTTTTTTTTTTCAAAAATTTCATTTATTTAAAAAAAAAATGGCGTGGGTCCCCCTTTTTTCCTTCACCAGCCAGATACAACCAGCAGCAGCAGCCTGGCACTACCAGGGTGGGAAGGGACACGGTTATTGGCCCTTCCCAGCCTAATGGTACCAGCCTGCAGCCGCCCCAGAGCCAGACCCTCAATTTAGAAGTCCGGTCCTGCGGGTACCGCTCTTCCCGGCACCCCTGGTGGCGGTGGGTGCCGAGGTAAATAGATGTTGGGGTTAGTGCTGGCCTGCCATACCGGCAAGCACTAAGCCCAGTATTAGTAATCAGGGCCGTCTGTAGATAGCCATAATTACTAAAACTGTAGTATTGTAAAAAAAAAAATACACACACAAGTAAAAATTTTATTGAAATAAACACTCCCCCAGACCCTGTTTGACCATTTTATTAAAAAAAAAAAAAAGCTGGTCCGACGTAGTCCACCGAATCCGACGTAGTCCTCTGCATTCACGACCCTGAAAAATAGAAAACAACACACAAACACAGACCACTTACCTCTTCCTGCCTGGGATAATACACACAGCGATGTCACTGTACAGAGAATAAACACAGCGATGTCACTGTACAGACATAATACATAAGCGACTGTACAGGGATATACACATGATAATCACTGTACAGGGATAATACAGTGATGTCAACAGTACAGAGTAATACACAGTGATGTCACAGTACAGATAATAAACCAGTGATGTCAGATAATAAGCACAGTGATGTCACTGTCAGGGATAATAAACACAGTGATGCACAGTAGAGATAATAAACACAGTGATGTCACAGTCTGAGATAAAGCACAGTGATGTCACGTCAGGGATAATAGCACAGTGATGTCACAGTACACCTGTCAAACAAGGCCTGGGGGACCAAGATAAGGCTAGGGGCACACTGAAAAGGGCCAGTGGCGCACAGATAAGGGGTAAGGGGCAGGGTCAAAGCAAGGTCCTGGGGGAAGGGGGGGGGGTGAGGGGTGCACAGATAAGGGCCAGGGTGGCGCACACAGGGGGCAGCAGAGCGACAACCAGAGAGGCACAGACAAAGAGGGAGTGGGGCACAGATAAGGGCCCAGGGGCGCAGACAGGAAAAGGCGTACAAAGACAAGGGCCAGATCCAGGGTGCAGAGTAGGCACAGCCAGGGGCGAAGATAAGAGCCAGGGGCTGCATTGAAAGGGCCAGGGTGGTGCACAGAGCAGGGTCAAAAGCAAGGTCTGGGGGGGGGGGGGGGTGAGGGGCGCACAGATAAGGGCCAGGTGGCATTAATAGGTTCTTCTTTATTTTGGCGAGGTATCAGTATTGTGTACTTTTGTATGTATCGGTATCGAACTCAAAATTCCTGGCATCGTGACAACCTACTTCTGAGTGATGGATTTAGCCTCCTCACATAGGAATGGCTATTTCCCATACTGTAGAAGACCTTTTCCACCTATTCTATACCATGAGGTGTCATGTAGGAAAGGTCTTCTGAGTGATGGGATTTAGCCTTCTCACGTGGGACCCCCACACCATGTTTTTTCAAAAAATTTCATTATTTAAAAAAAAATGGCGTAGGGTCCCCCCTTTTTTCTTCACCAGCCAGATACAACCAGCAGCAGCAGCCTGGCACTACCAGGGTGGGAAGGGACACGTTGGCCCTTCCCAGCCTATGGTACCAGCCTGCAGCGCCCCAGCCAGACCCTCAATTAGAAGGTCCAGTCCTGCGGTACCCGGCTTTCCCGGCACCCCTGGTGGCAGTGGGTGCGAGGTAATAGATGTTGGGTTAGTGCTGGCCTGCCATACCGGCAAGGCACTAAGCCAGTATTTAGTAATCAGGGCCGTCTGTAATAGCCATAATTACTAAAACTGTAGTAATTGTAAAAAAAAATACACACACAAGTATAAAATATTTTATTGAAATAAACACTCCCCCAGACCCCTGGTTTGACCTTTTAAAAAAAAAAAAAAAAAAGCTGGTCCGACGTAGTCCACCGAATCCGACGTAGTCTCTGCATTTCACGACCCTGAAAAATAGAAAACAAACACACAAACACGACCACTTACCTCTCCTGCACTGGGAAATCACATACAGCAGCGATGTCACTGTACAGACATAAACACAGCGATGTCACTGTGGATAATAAACACAGTGATGTCACAGTACAGAGATAATAAACACAGTGATGTCACTGTACAGATAATAACACAGTGATGTCACAGCAGAGATAATAACACAGTGATGTCACAGTACAGGTAAACACAGTGATGTCACAGTACAGCGATAATAAGCACAGTGATGTCACTGTACAGGAATAAAACACAGTGATGTCACAGTAGAGATAAAAACACAGTGATGTCACAGTACAGAGATAAAGCACAGTGATGTCACAGTCCAGGGATAATGCACAGTGATGTCACAGTACCTGTGCAACAAGGCCTGGGGCAAGATAAGGCTAGGGGCTACACTGAAAAGGGCCAGTGCGCACAAGATAAGGGGTAAGGGGCGGGTCACAAGCAAGTCCTGGGGGGGAAGGGGGGGGTGAGGGGTCACAGATAAGGGCCAGGGTGGCGCACACAGGGGGCAGCAGAGACGAACCAGAGAGGCACAGACAAAGAGGGAGTGGGGCACAGATAAGGGCCCAGGGCAGCAGGAAAAGGCGTACAAAGACAAGGGCCAGATCCCAGGGGTGCAGAGTAGGCACAGCCCAGGGGCGAAGATAAGAGCCAGGGGCTGCATTGAAGGCCAGGGTGGTGACAGAGCAGGGTCAAAAGCAAGGTCTGGGGGGGGGGGGGGTGAGGGGCGCACAGATAAGGGCCAGGGTGCATTAATAGGTTCTTTTTATTTTGGCGAGGTATAGTATTGTGATACTTTTTGTAGTCGGTATCGAACTCAAATTCTGGCATCGTGACAACCCTACTTCTGAGTGATGGATTTAGCCCTCCTCACATAGGAATGGCTATTTCCCATACTGTAGAGGACCTTTTCCACCTATTCTATACCATGAAGGTGTCATGTAGGAAAGGTCCTTCTGAGTGATGGATTTAGCCTTCTCACGTGGGCCCCCCACCATTTTTTTTTACAAATAATTTTTTTAAAAAATGCATGGGTCCCACTTTTTTCCTTTGACACCGATACAACCAGCAGCGGCAGCCTGGCACACCAGGGTGGGAAGGGACACAGTTTATTGGCCCTTCCCCCTAATGGTACCAGCCTACAGCCGCCCCAGAGCCAGACCCTCAATTTAGAAGGTCCGGTCCTGTGGGTACCCGGCTCTTCCCGGCACCCCTGGTCACGGTGGGTGCCGAGGTAATAGATGTTGGGGTTAGTGCTGGCCTGCCATACCAGCAAGCACTAAGCCCAGTATTAGTAATCAAGGCCAACTATAAATAGCCGTAATTACTAAAACTGTAGTATTGTAAAAAAAAAAAAAAATACACACAAATATAAACATTTTATTGAAATAAACACTCCCCCAGACCCTGTTTGACCATTTTATTAAAAAAAAAAGCTGGTTCCAACATAGTCCTCTGCATTCACGACCCTGAAAAATAGAAAACAAACACACAACACAGACCACTTACCTCTTCCTGCACTGGATAATACACACAGCGATGTCACTGTACAGGGATAATAAATAGTGATCACAGGCCTCACCTTTTCTCGCTGTCCGTCCAGCTATGTCCAGGCCCTGCGCTGGGAGATGCTCTCTAGTCCATACAGAGCGGGGGTAGGGGGGTCGGTACCGGGAGACCGGGAAGGAGGCACGGACACGGCAAACACTAAAGAGAATGAGGAGCCGGCGGGGCAAGCAGAAGTGACGTCACCCGACTCTGCTGCGCGGAGGGTGGAGCTTCTAGACTGCCGGTTAGGAGGGCAGTCCCTCCCATTGCACTGCTCTGCACCGTGCCGCACAGTAAGTCAAAACCGCAGTGGGTGTCCGCACGCGTCCAGTATCCATGTTTTGAGGATCCGCAATTGTGGACCGCAAAACAAATATGGTCATGTGAATGTAGCTTTAGGGTTAGTGGTCAGTATGGCGTACTATTAGAGTTAGAGAAAGTATTAGGAGTCAGTACAGTATATTAGGGTTAGCAGTCAATATTAGGGTTATAGACAGTATTAGAGGTCAGTATTAGGGTTCGGGTTCAGTACTAGGGTTAGGGACAGGGCCAGTATTAGAGGTCAATACTAGGGGGTCATGGGGCCAGTATCAGGGTTAGGGGTCCACGGTTAGTACCAGTACTCGGGATCAGTAGCCAGTATTAGGGTAAGACAGGGCCAGTATAGAGGGTCTGTAATAGGGAGGCAGGGCCAGTATTAGGGGTCAGGGGCCAGTATATAGGGTCTGTAATAAGGAGGCAGGGCCAGTATTAGGGTTAGTGCTGCATAGGGAGAGGGCAGTTTATGCTTACCTGTCCAGGCGCAGTCCCACGATGCAGACCCGGCCTCTTCTGGCGGGTCTGCTCCTGAGGAACGTCGCAGGCGGCGCAATGATGTCATCGCACCGCCTACGTCACATGAGTGCACCGGCCAACGGGAATAGAGGAGCAGGGAACCAGAGGTTCCCTTGTTCCTCCGGCACTCGCTACTGCAGGCACAATTGTATCTGCATCTAGTGGATGCAGATACAATTGAGTTCAGTAGCCACCTTACAGCGGCCCACTGATTTAAAATATGGAGCGGCCCACCAGGCAAATGCCCGATCGGCCAGATGGCCAGTCCGGGCCTGGTTGAGGGGGATTGCTGACAGGCGCCCAGGACCCCCTTTCTTGATGAATCTGCCCGGGCCCCCCACAGCAGATTCTGCTGACCCCCCTGATGGCTTGCCCTGCATATACTGCACCCACCATTATGTCTCCTTGCACCCCCTGCCCATATCTGCACCCACCATTATGCACCCTCGCCCATATACTACTGCCCACCATTATGTCCTTGCACCCCCTCCCCATGTACTACTGCACCCACCATTATGTCTCCTTGCACCCCCCATGTACTACTGCACCACATTATGTCTCCTTGCACCCCCCTCCCCTACTGCACCCCACATTATGTCTCCTTGCACCCCTCCCCCATGTGCACTGCTCCCACCATTATGTCTCCTTGCACCCCCTCCCCCATATACTGCACCCACCATTATGTCTCCTTGCAACCCTCCCCCATGTACTTTACTACTGCACCCACCATTATGTCTCCTTGCACCCCCTCCCCATATACTGCACCCCATGCAATTATGTCTCCTTGCACCCCCCTCCCCCATGTACTACTGCACCCCCCCCCATGTGTACTTATGCACCCACCATTATGTCTCCTTGCACCCCCCTCCCCCATGTACTACTGACCCACCATTATGTCTCCTTGCACCCCCCTCCCCATGTCTACTGCACCCACCATTATGTCTCCTTGCAACCCCCCATGTACTACTGCACCCACCATTATGTCTCCTTGCACCTCCCCCATGTACTACTGCACCCACCTTATGTCCCTTACCCTCCCCCATTGTACTACTGCACCCACCATTATGTCTCCTTGCACCCCCCTCCCCCATGTACTACTGCACCCACCATTATGTCTCCTTGCACCCCCCTCCCCCATGTACTACTGCACCCACCATTATGTCTCTTGCACCCCCCCTCCCCCATGTACTACTGCCACCACCATTATGTCTCCTTGCACCCCCCTCCCCATGTACTACTGCACCCACCATTATGTCTCCTTGCACCCCCCTCCCCCATGTACTACTGCACCCACCATTATGTCTTCCCTGCACCCCCCTCCCATGTACTACTGCACCACATTATGTCTCCCTGCACCCCCCTCCCCCATGTACTACTGCACCCACCATTATGTCTCCTTGCAACCCCTCCCCCATGTACTACTGCACCCACCATTATGTTCTCCTTGCACCCCTCCCCCATGTACTACTGCATCCCACCATTATGTCTTCTTGCACCCCTCGCCCATATACTACTGCACCCACCATTATGTCTCTTGCACGCCTCGCCCATATACTACTGCACCCACCCAATATGTCTCCTGCACCCCTCCCCATGTACTACTGCACCCACCAATTATGTCTCCTTGCACCCCCCTCCCCATATACTGCACCCACCATTATGTCTCCTTGCACCCCTCCCCCATGTACTACTGCACCCACCATTATGTCTCCTTGCACCCCCCCTCCACCATGTCTACTGCACCCACCATTATGTCTCCTTGCACCCCCCTCCCCATGTACTACTGCAGCCCACCATTATGTCTCCTTGCACCCCCCTCCCCCATGTACTACTTGCACCCACCATTATGTCTCCTTGCACCCCCTCCCCCATGTACTACTGCACCCACCATTATGTCTTTGCCCCCCTCCCCCATGTACTACTGCACCCACCATTATGTCTCCTTGCACCCCCCCTCATGTACTACTGCACCCACCATTATGTCTCCCTGTACCCCCCTCCCCATGTACTACTGCACCCACCATTATGTCTCCTAGCACCCCCTCCCCCATGTACTACTGCACCCACCATTATGTCTCCTTGCACCCCCCTCCCCCATGTACTACTGCACCCACCATTATGTCTCCTAGCACCCTGCCCTCCCCCATGTACTACTGCAACCCACCATTATGTCTCCTTGCACCCCTCGCCCATGTACTACTGCACCCACCATTTATGTCTCCTTGCACCCCTCGCCCATGTACTACTGCACCCACCATTATGTCTCCTTGCACCCCCTCGCCCATGTACTACTGCACCCACCATATGTCTCCTTGCACACCCCTCCCCCATGTACTACACTGCACCCACCATTATGTCTTCTTGCACCCCTCGCCCATATACTACTGCACCCACCATTATGTCTCCTTGCACCCCTCGCCCATATACTACTGCACCCACCATTATGTCTCCTTGCACCCCCCTCCCCCATGTACTACTGCACCCACCATTATGTCTCCTTGCACCCCTCGCCCATATACTACTGCACCCACCATTATGTCTCCTTGCACCCCCCTCCCCCATGTACTACTGCACCCACCATTATGTCTCCTTGCACCCCCCCCTCATGTACTACTGCACCCACCATTATGTCTCCCTGCACCCCCCTCCCCCATGTACTACTGCACCCACCATTATGTCTCCTTGCACCCCCCCCTCATGTACTACTGCACCCACCATTATGTCTCCTAGCACCCCCCTCCCCCATGTACTACTGCACCCACCATTATGTCTCCTTGCACCCCTCCCCCATATACTACACCCACCATTATGTCTCCTTGCACACCCCTCCCCCATGTACTACTGCACCCACCATTATGTCTCCTTGCACCCCCTGCCCCATATACTGCACCCACCATTATGTCTCCTTGCACCCCTCGCCCATATACTACTGCACCCACCATTATGTCTCCTTGCACCCCTCGCCCATATACTACTGCACCCACCATTATGTCTCCTTGCACCCCCCTCCCCCATATACTGCACCCACCATTATGTCTCCTTGCACCCCCCTCCCCCATATACTGCACCCACCATTATGTCTCCTTGCACCCCTCGCCCATATACTACTGCACCCACCATTATGTCTCCTTGCACCCCCCTCCCCCATGTACTACTGCACCCACCATTATGTCTCCTTGCACCCCCCTCCCCCATGTACTACTGCACCCACCATTATGTCTCCTTGCACCCCCCTCCCCCATGTACTACTGCACCCACCATTATGTCTCCTTGCACCCCCCTCCCCATGTACTACTGCACCCACCATTATGTCTCCTTGCACCTGTTGGTGAACCCACCATATTTACTGTTGTGCCACCCATAAAACTTACCTGTAGAAAGGACCTACAGTGGCTGAATGTGAGACGCAGAGAGAAACAAACTGGTGGCAGCCGTGTAGACCAGCGAGGCTGAATAAGACGCGCCTACAATCACGTGACTTGAGGAAGTCACGTGACCTCGTGACGTCAGGAGGTCCCTTTACGGTATGGGATTTAGACATTACCGTTGTGAAACTACAACTCCTAGCATGTCCGGGTAGTCAGAGCACCCTGGGAGTTGTAGTGTAGCTGGAGGACATGGATATTTTAGTTTGAATTTTTTTACTTAGAATTAGTATCTGTTTTATATTTCCTATGACAAATTATTCCTTTAATACTGGGTTGTGCAGACCCCTCCAACTGAACAAACACTGAAGCAAAACTGGGGTCCTTAAAGGGAAATTCTGGTCATGAAACGGATTTGGATAACTTAGATGGATGAGGGGTCCGGCTGCTAAGACCCCCCTCCAATGAAGAGAATGGGGACCCTGTACCTCAAAATGAAGGCAGAGGCTGGTTGAGCATGCGCCCTGCCACTCCATTCATTCTCTATGGGACTGATGTTAATAGCAGAACACTGCGCTCAGCTATCTCCTGTGTATAGGACGAGCTTCAGCAATCTCTGACGCTCCAGCTGTTGTGAAACTACAATTTCCAGCAAAGAAGTAGGTACAGCATGCTGGAAGTTGTAGTTTTATAATAGCTGAGGTGCCAGAGATTGTTGGTATATAGGGGATAATATCTTGTAATTAAATCAGCCCTTGAAGTCTGGGCCTTCATTGTTTTATGCCCCTTTCACACGAGCGGGAGACTCCCATGTCTCCCGCAACGCATCTACAGGGCTTGACTCGGCACGGACAGGGATCGCAGAGCATTATATGTGATCCCTGTCCGTGCCGAGTCCAGCCCTGTAGATGCGTTGCGGGAGACATGCGAGTCTCCCGCTCGTGTGAAAGGGGCATTACAGTGTTCCCTTAAAACTGTGTGCATGGACGTAATTATTACAGTAGCAGTATGACGTCACCATACAGATTATTCCACTATTATTACATCACTGTGTGCATTATCCCTGTACTGTGACATCACTGTGTTTATTATCCCTGTATTGTTACATCACTGTGTTTACTATCCCTATGCTGTGACATCACTGTGTTTATTATCCCTGTACTGTGACATCATTGTCTTTATTATCCCTATGCTGTGACATCATTGTCTTTATTATCCCTATGCTGTGACATCACTGTGTTTATTATCCCTATGCTGTGACATCACTGTGTTTATTATCCCTGTACTGTGAGATCATTGTCTTTATTATCCCTATGCTGTGACATCACTGTGTGTATTATCCCTGTACTGTGACATCACTGTGTGTATTATCCCTGTACTGTGACATCACTGTGTTTATTATCCCTATGCTGTGATATCATTGTCTTTATTATCCCTATGCTGTGACATCACTGTGTTTATTATCCCTATGCTGTGACATCACTGTGTTTATTATCCCTGTACTGTGAGATCATTGTCTTTATTATCCCTATGCTGTGACATCACTGTGTGTATTATCCCTGTACTGTGACATCACTGTGTGTATTATCCCTGTACTGTGACATCACTGTGTTTATTATCCCTATGCTGTGATATCATTGTCTTTATTATCCCTATGCTGTGACATCACTGTGTGTATTATCCCTGTACTGTGACATCACTGTGTTTATTATCCCTGTACTGTGACATCACTGTGTGTATTATCTCTGTACTGTGACATCACTGTGTTTATTATCCCTGTACTGTGACATCACTGTGTTATTATCCCTATGCTGTGACATCACTGTGTTTGTTATCCCTATGCTGTGATATCATTGTCTTTATTATCCCTATGCTGTGACATCACTGTGTGTATTATCCCTGTACTGTGACATCACTGTGTTTATTATCCCTGTACTGTGACATCACTGTGTGTATTATCTCTGTACTGTGACATCACTGTGTTTATTATCCCTGTACTGTGACATCACTGTGTTTATTATCCCTATGCTGTGACATCACTGTGTTTGTTATCCCTATGCTGTGATATCATTGTCTTTATTATCCCTATGCTGTGACATCACTGTGTTTGTTATCCCTATGCTGTGACATCACAGTGTTTATTATCCCTGTACGCTGACATCACTGTATTATCCCTACACTGTGACATTACTGTGCATATTATTTCTACACCGATCAGCTGGTTAAGAAGGCACCACTGCTGCTGTGAGCACTATGGATTTCTCTCAGCTCATCAAGCACAGCGCCGTACACTGTATAGTGGCTGTGCTTGGTATAGTGCTCAGCCCCATTTACTTCTATGGAGCTGAGCTGCTCCTAAGACTCTCATGGCGCACTGCAGTCTCTTCAAACAGCTGATCGGTAAGGGAAAGCGGGAGCTAGACCCCCACTATCAGATATATTGTGCACAAATGTCCTCAGTTCCAAACAGTTTGCTGTGCTCAAGTTTTCAAGGAGAAATCAGATCTATACGACTACAGATTAGTGTTCAAAGTCTGAATTAAACACTGTCACCATTTCATCACCCGGAGCGGATCTGGTCTCATGTCTTGGTCAAAGTTCACCATGAAATAAGATTATGAGAGTGAGTGCCTGCTATTATAAGGGTTCATGTCAAACACCTACAACTAAGGTACAGCATAAGGGCTCAGATTTTATATTCTACATGAGGTGGCTATCTTGCCTGAGCTGCTGTTAACAGTATCTTGAGAGATGTGTTTTACATCAGCCAAATAGACCATAAAAACCTGTCATCTGGAGATGTTATTTGACTTCTATGGTACAGTTTTGTAAACATCCTCTGTGACCTGTGTATAGGTCATTGTGCAGGAAGGGGGAGACGATGAGCTCTGACCATAACCTATTCTTCCTGGTGTACGCTGTGTTTTCTCTCACACTATATATATATATATATATATATATATATATATATATATATATATATATACTCCTGCTTGTGATGATGAGATGACTGCTGAGAAGTGATCACTACAGTACTGGAAGTGTCAGCCTATTATTGGACTATTACTAAGGCTCTGTGGCCACAGGGAAATCTGCAGTCAGTCACTGGCTGAGGCAGATCACCACTAAGATCAGTACTGGCTGACCATGCCTTTCTCAGTTCTTTTACTGTGATTTTTTTTTACAGATGATATATGTTAAACCAATGTGTTTCACCCGTAAATTGCAGTAAAACTACATGTCTTTCTTATTGGGATTTTTGCCATGCACTTTGCTATGCGTTTTTTAAAAAAGCAACACAACAGTAACGTGTAAATGTGCCCTAACATTGCCGGGCAGCAACGGAGAAGACATGTGACGTCTACTCACATTGGAGTTGTTTCTTCACCATCTGGCCCAGACTGCCATAACGACTTCTTCCAGCCATAATTCGCCTCCGTTGAGTTTGCAGTTGGTTCCTTCATATTCCAGCCCTAACCACTCATACAACAATTTCCCATCCTGCATCCCTCTTTAATAGTCTAATCTTGTTGCTACCCCCAGCTCATCTTCCCATCTGAAAGTTCTCTCCCTCACCCTTTTTTATGACCCGCGATGAGGACGTGGCTTCATGGGGCGAGGGGTGGCTTCACTGAGCCATCGCGTGGTTTTGCAGCTTGGAGTGTGGTCAGTGAGGTCTGGCTTTCTGTGGTGAAGCCAGTGGCCACCCTAACCCTCATAGATGAGCTGTCTGAAGAGACTGTGGACTCTGTGAGCAGTGTGACCTTCTCACAGGATGTGATCGTGGGGGCCCGACACCCGAGACCCCCGCTGATCAAGACGTTCAACAAGGCAGCGGCGCTTGGAGTAGTGCCACAGCCTTCTCACTCACAGCTTTCTCTGGACCATGTGACATCACGTTCATCGGTCACATGACCTAGGAGCAGCTCGGCCCCATAGAAGTGAAGGGTGCTGAGCGCACTACCAAGCACAGCCACTATATCTGAGCACGTTAAGGGAAATTTACTAAGACAGCTTTTTTTGACGGTCTTAGTTGTCTGCCCTGTGTGAGCCTCATCATAAATTTGGCGCACGGCAATCCGTGTGCCTGTCTGAAAAACTACCAGTCCCTGGTCTAAAATGTACTAAATTTGCTCGGACTGCATGCCCAAAATGCCCCCATCGTATTTGGCGTAAAAATGTCTGTGCAACAAAATATTGCCATACAGATGTTATAATAGTCCAAAAAATGCCTTTTGTGACTATTTTACGCCACACAATAAATGACCCTCGTTTATGGACTTCATTTTCCCTTTGGGCCTAAAGCGTCACATTTCTAAGTGTCTAAGAGAGAAAACAGCCTTGTTACCCATAGCAACCTATTTGCTAATGTGAATTATGAAAATTATCTGGTGCAAAGGAAAACTGGCTTGGTTGCCCATAGCAACCAGATTCCACCTTTCATTTTTCAGAGCCCCCTTTAAAAATTAAAAGGTGGAATCTGATTGGTTGCTATGGGCAACCAAGCCAGTTTTCCTTTACACCAGTTTTGATAAATTCCCCCTATAGTGTTCTTCTGGTTGCTAAGTGTTAGGAGGTGACTACTTTTTCTTCACAGTATGGCGGGTGAGGCGTTTCTCTCAGTGAACGAATCCGAACACTAGTGTGCGTTCCACTCAGCGGACGCCACGCCGCGCCCCTTTCTTCTAATTGGCCGAGAGTTCTCGGCGCGGTTCGTTACGTAATTTCCGGAACAAAACAGCCAGGTCGCCTGTTCTTTTTTTCCCCTTTTAGTTCTGTAACCCGGAAGTGGTTCTCTCGAGCGAGTTGGGCGGACAAGATGGCGGTAGCCGTGCGCACTTTGCAAGAACAACTGGAAAAGGCGAAGGAGAGTCTGAAAAATGTGGACGAAAACATACGAAAATTAACGGGCCGTGACCCGAACGATGCCAGGTAGGAAAGCCGCGGTGCCTGAGAGGGGACGTGGGAGCGCGGAGATGGCGTGCTGTCTGCAGACTGGAGGCGCATGGCTGAGCAGCTGTGCCCCAGTCACGTCTCAGGGCTGGGTGCTCGGAGTCCTGTGTGACTGTGGTGCTCCTAGTATTGATGCATTCCTCACACACGTGATCTGTGTAGTGGACGGAATCCTGGAGGTCATTGGGGGAGGCTGACTGGGGTTACCAACGGGAAGTAAAGAAAACATGGGGTCGATGTACTACTAATTCTGCCAAAATATAGACTGACTAAAGGGATAGTGCCACCAGTAACATGTATTTAAAGGGCAGGGCGGTAAGTGATTGCTGGAGGTCTGAGCGTAGAGGGCCGACAGTGAAAACAAGAGCGGTGGTGTGCAGGTGCCGCCATGATTGCGGAGCAGCAGGGTGCACTTGTGTCCTATGCTCCATTTACCTCTATGGGGCTGTAACAGGGGCGACTGATTGTCATATGCAGCCAGCAGTTGGGGCAAAGCAAATTCAGAATGGAAGCGCTCACCCACAGACCTCAGTATTCGAACCTGACCGTTATGGGATCCCAAGCAGAACCTGGATTAGTTGCTAAAGATGATGGCTTCCAATCTGTAACAATCAAGCTTTTTTGTTCATGACAAAACTGCAAACGAAGATGCTGGTGGCAGGACACTGTCCGTGGGTGTTGCTCCTGCCCGTCAGCGGATCAGACGATCCTCTCTGTTGGTGGTCTGTCTTGGCTGTTCTCTGCGGGTGCACGCACTCATGTAACCACTCTTTCTTTTACCTCCGAACAGTCTAGATGGCTGGCAATTCATCTGAATGACCATCCTGCGTCGGTCAGGTCAATGATGCGCCTCCTCTCAAAGTCTGAAAACTGTTCCATCATGTTGAGACTGAACAGGTTGTTGCTGTGGCTTCTGCTGCTTGTGGGTGAACGGCGGTGAAAAAGGGCCACCCCTTCAGACACGCTGATGGCAGACATCTTGCTGCGGCAAGCTGCATAGTGTTTCCTGGTAGCAACGTAATTTGGCCTCTCTGTCAGAGGGAGGAAAAAATTCCTCCATTTTGTTTCGATTTTGAGTGTCTAAAAGCATGGCGGTCCCCTAATCATCGGGCTGCTTGATGTCAGTGGTAGTAAGCAAGCGAGTATACAGCTCGCCATCTTGGCCACTGCGCCTGAGGAGCCAGTACTTTCTGGTTCTGCCCCACACTGAGACGATTGGGTGTGGTGGTTGGTGACTGTGACACCGACATCATCTTCCTCCTCCTCCATAGGAGTTTCTCCTTGTGGGCGCCAGCAGCTCCAGGGTAGACAGTAAGACGCCTAAGCTCTTCTTCCTCCGTCGTCCCCTGCTGCATTAGTGTCGGCGTCTGTTCTAAGACACGTATGAATGGGATGAGATTGTTCATGCCACAGTTGTCCCTACTGACAAACTTTTTGGCCTCTTTGAAGGACTTCAGCAACGTTCTTCTTTCTACAAATAGTTTGAAGACACTGCTACTGACAACTTAGAGGTTAACCAGCCCTTAAAACGCCTCTCCATACACCTGGGCGCCACATGGCGGTTGTACTTATCTAGGTCCCCTGCACTCCGTTGCTTCTGACGGCCGTCGCGTGGATGAAAACATTCGGGGGGTGGGGGACAGCCAATAGCAAGCCGCGACAGGGACGAGATTTTTGGTGCACTGAATAGATTTTCTGATTCCTGGAAATTACGGTTTCTTTGCTAGAAATGTTTATCAGTTATATTGTCTGTGCTTCTGGTTAGTCTATAATCACTTTATGGCGAGTATGCAGAAGTTTTGGTATCAGTTACATGTTAGACTAGCCGAGCGTGTCATGTGTGCTGACGACTCTCTCCCTGCAACAGATGTTGTGGCAGAGAGAGGAAAACCCAAAAGTCATTATCTCAGAAAATTAGAATATTATATTAGACCAACTGTAATTTTTTAATGTTGGCCAAATGAAAAGTCCAGTTCTTTTTCTCCTTGGCCCAGGTAAGACACTTCTGGCGTTGTCTATTGGTCATGAGTGGCTTGACACACAGAATGCGACACTTGTAGCCCATGTCCTGGATACGTCTGTGTGTGGTGGCTCCTGAAGCACTGACTCCAGCAGCAGTCCACTCCTTGTAAATCTCTCCCAAATTTAGGAAAGGCCTTTTCTTAACAATCCTGTCAAGGCTGTGGTTCTCCCTTTTGCTTGTGCACCTTTCTATACCACCCTTTTTCCTTCCACTCAACTTTCCATTAATATACTTTGATCCAGCACTCTGTGAACAGCCAGCTTTTTTAGCAATGACCTTTTGTGGCTTGCCCTCCTTGTGGAGTGTGTTAATGACAGCCTTGTGGACATCTGTCAAGTCACCAGTCTTCCCCTTGATTGCGTCACCTACTGAACCAGACTAAGGGACCTTTTTAAAGGCTTAGGAAGCCTTTGCAGGTGTTTTGGGTTAATTAGTCTAATTGTCTGATATAATGACTTTTGGGTTTTCCTTGGCTATAAGCCATAATCATCAACATTAACAGAAATAAACACTTGAAAAAGTTTACTCTGTTTGTAATGACTCTATATAATGTGTGTTACTTTTTGAACTGAATTACTGAAAAAAAAACCTTTTTGATATTCTAATTTATTGAGATGCCCTTGTATATGCATGTTCTGCTTTGTCACACATGTATGTGTCCTGAAGAGGGGAGGAAGCAGTTGTCCAACACCTGGTATAGACACTTATCTCCCCTGACATCTGCTGTCAGAGCAAGTTGAGACTCCCATATACGTTAGATTGCCTGAGGTGCTATAATCATACATTTACCTTGTATGTCCTCTGTTATTGATCAAGGGGGCCTAAAACACCAATCTATATCCAGTGCATTCAATTCTATAAGGTTATTTTCTTTAACATGGCAGAAGCAATTTCTAGGTGCATAGATTAAAGGGATGACAAGTGTGTCCAGTTAGATTTTGTTTTAAAGCTTAGACTGTCAGCTTTCAAACAGGACAAGAACCATGTCTGCTCTCAGTCCAGAGATGTAAGTAGTTAAAGCAGCTGCCCCCCTGTTGCCCAAGCTGTGCAGTTAGCGAGAGGTCTCTGCTGAAAGCATCATGGCTGTTTAGGCAATCCTGGTGCACTTCAGCCCCAGCAATCCCTCAAGAGCTGAAATAGTGCTGAGGGCCCCTGCTGATGAATAAGACATGGGGCCAGTACATATGCAGACTATAAGATGTAGATTTATTAATGCTAAAAAGTAGGTCTTGTAGTCTGAAAAATACTTTTTTTTTTTTTTTTTAGACTATGTACTTTCGGAGGCAATTTTTGTTTGATTGTGTTTTACTCATTTTTGGCTAAATCATTTTCAATGGGCTTTTATTAAAATATTGAGTCTTTCATAAAGGGTTAACTGTTTTTCTAACTGTGACTGGTACTTTCACTTTCAGCCAGTCATAAACACTTATTTAAAGGGGTTATCCAACCCCTATGATGCCCCCCAAAATGCCAGGCCCCTCACACTGGTTATACTTACCCTGGAACCTGCGTTGCTTCTGATGCCTGGACGGCCGTCACTGCATCGCCTGGTGTTTTGATCTGCGCAACAGGGGAGGGGTGGGGCAGCCAATAGCAGGCCGTGACAGGAATGAGCCCCCGTCGCCGGATGTTTTCATCTGCGCAACTGGGGAGGGGTGGGGGCAGCCAATAGCAGGCCGTGACAGGAATGAGCCCCCGTCGCCGGATGTTTTCATCTGCGCAACTGGGAGATGCAGCGGCAGCCGTGTGGGCATCGGAAGCGACGCAGGTGCCGGGGAGCGGGGTAAGCATAACCAGTGTGAGGGGCTGGGCATTATAGGGTTTGGATAACCCCTTTAAGCCACATTATGATCAGTAAGATAAGAGCTGAGCTCCATTGATTGTTTATAATGTCAGAGAGCAGAGATAAGGAGCCTGTCCGCTCCTGGACTGACGGAAAAGACAGAAAATTCAAAGGGTGCTACTAGAGCATCTCAGCTCTGTACAGAAAAAAGGGCTCCATATTTCTGATGATGATGATGAAAACATTACGAGCCTGATGCTGCAATAACTTTACTAGAGTAAAGTTGTCTTTACTAATTCCTATACATGAGCCATTTATGAATCAGTTGGAGTGTGAAAAACTAGAACTTGGAGATAAAAGTTTGGCTTACTGACCCCACAGTCCTGCTGATGAGACAAGCCCTGCGAGCATTCGAAAAGCAGTAAATGTGCTATCCAGTGTGTTACTTGCACTAACACTTGTGACTTTCTTTCTAGACCGGCACCCACAAGGCGGATGACCATCACAGGACCAAATGCTGTAGGAGGTAGAGGCCGTGGTGGCATTGTGCTACGGTAATTATTCCCATTTGCACCTTTAATTTTTATTTTTTTTTTCTGTGTTTTCTAACCTACCCAATGTACCTTGGCACCAAATAAGGGGGCAAATGCAAAACGGTGTGAGGCTGCAGGATTACACTACATGAGAACATTTCTGGTTTTTACCTTGGGGACGCATAGTCTGTGTGGGAGCTATAGAAACAGAACAGTTGGACCTTTACTGCCGACTGCTTGCAAGTCATTCATAAACGTTTAGAGTAATGGCACATCAGAGGGTAAAGAATAAAAGCTTCACAGCTATTTCATGGGGAAAGTAAAAAACTAAGTTAGAGGTCAACATCCTGTTTCTTCCACATATTTTTTTAACCATTTATTACAACTCTGCCAGATTAGTTGTATGACAAATGTCACTGGTGAATGACAGACCCAATTAACTCATGGGGGTTCGTTGAGTGGTGCTGTTGTGGTGTCAGGGCTATTCATCCAACAAAGCTTGAATGATATTATATTATATTATCTAAGCGTAAAGTGTTGTGTGCTCATAATATTCTCTTATCTCTAGGCGTGGACTCTCGGATGGAGGAGGAGGACCCCCAGCCAAACAACGGGACTTTGAAGGTGCACTGAGCAGGTAAAGTCCGCTTTATTTCATCACTATTTAGTTTAATTTCCAGTCTTTGTTTCCATCATTTGTTCGCATAGTTTGATAGTTTGTAAAATAAATAAATAAAATACGAACATGTCCCCCCCCCTCTGATTTTGAGGCACAAATCAAAAACTATGTTTTGCTTTATCTCTACATGTACTAAATTTAAACTATTTGTAATATTTCAGGCTGAGTGGGGAGCGTCGGCAGAGGAGAGAGTCACGCCAGGAAAGCGACGCTGAGGAAGAGGATGATAAGAAAGTAAGTGGCCAAAGTTTACTTGGGTTGTTGTCTCCTAGGTTGGACAACCCCTTTAAAGAAGAACTCCCGCAAAAAATCTTATTCCATGTCCTGCTAGAAATGTACATGATGTAATCTGTAGTGAATGTCACTTTCTTACCAGTAGCTGAATTGTTGAGTTATATCATCCTGAAGTTTCTTATCTGTGTCATGTGACTAGGAATCAGACCCACCAACTCACACATCATCTTGTGTGATCAGGAAGTCTAATTCTCTATGCATTCCTATGGGAGCCTCACTTTCAGTCTCATAGGAATGAATAGAGAAGTGACTGGCTTCCTGTCCAGGGTCAGTTGGAGGTCAGGGAGTTGGTCACATGACCCAGCTACAATAAGAAGAGAGGGGATAACTGAGAAATGCAGTCTCTGATAAGAAGATTGCATTCACTACAGATTATATCATGCACCTTTCTAACAGGTCAGAGAATAAAAAAATTTGCGGGAGTTCTTCAAGTATTTGTAGCATCAGTTCTTCCCTTCATTATTAGTTGAACTTTATTCTTTGTGAACTTACCATTTTTTTTTTTCTTTTTAACAGCCAGCGTTGCAATCCTCTGTTGTTGCTACCTCCAAAGAACGCACTCGCCGAGATCTTATACAAGATCAGAACATGGATGAAAAGGGAAAACAAAGGTAGAATAAGTTACCGCAGATACTTTATAATTCTCTTTGTTGTATAGGATGTATAACATTGGGCACCATTTTTAGACTGTATGTAGAATTAAAAGGGTTTTCCGAAACTTATATACCCCGCCGATTAGCTGCTTGAGAAGGCATCGGTACTCCTGTGAGTGCCACGGCCTTCTCCCTGCTCATCAAGCACAGCGCCATACATAGTATAGTGGTTGTGCTTGGTACTGCAGCCCAGCCCCATTCACTTCTATGGCCATGTGACAGATGATCACGACATTACATGGCCTTGACGCTGCAGGAAATAGTTGTGAATGCTGCTCAGCCAGTCATTGACTGCAACAAGGACTTCCCTCAGCCATTGATTGGCTGAGCTGCAATCCCAGACATTTCGAGACACGAAGTGGAGAGGGACCCCGGCATCATTTGAACGGCAGGTCAAGGGACAGGCAAGTAAAAAACCTGCAACTCGGGGAAAAGGTTTTTCTTTGCGCTTAAATAACCCTTTATAAATAAAAACCACATCATTGTTTTCAGTCTGATGGGAAGACCACTAACGTTTGTTAAGCATATTGTTCTTTCTCCCCTCCCTAGAAATCGGCGAATATTTGGTCTGTTGATGGGAACCCTTCAAAAATTCAAACAAGAATCTAATGTTGCCACAGAAAGAGTAAGTTTTATGCCTGTGTATAACTGTTTTTTTTTGCCTGTGTTTTTTAACATTGTTCTGGACAAAGTCAATTTGGGCTGCAACATTTTTGTAATTTTTTTTCCCGCTCTGCGTTCCAAAAGACATAAGTTCATTTGTCTGGCAGCTTATTCGAATGAGGGCTTGTTTACTTTGCTGGATTTTTTGTAGTCTGCCTTAAAGGGGTTGTCCAGGCTTTTACTATTGATGACCTATCCTCAATATCAGATCGGTGGGGATCAGACACCCGGCATCTCCGCCGATCACCTGTATAAGGAGATGGTGTGCACGTGCTGTCTATGGCAAAGAAGATGGGCAGTAGCGGTGAACAGGAAGACAGACAGCACGTGCACACTGCAAGCGCCGTCTCCTCATACAGCTGATCGCAGGGGTGCTGGTTGTCAGACCCCCTACTGATCTGACATTGATGATCTACCCTGAGGATAGATCATCAATAGTAAAAGCCTGGAGAACCTCTTTAAAGTTAAATATTTGTATCTCTGGTGCCAGAACTACACAGCTCTGCTAATTGTGTACTGGACGGAGCTGCTAACTGCAGCACTGCTCCCATTGAAGTGAACAGGACCACCGCTGTAGTTATCTCCGTGGTAGCTTTAAAATGGATTTTCAGATGAGAATACTGAATCAAAATGTATACTCCTGAGGTCTCCGTCGGTGTGTCTATTTCGTAGGGCAGTATAGAGGCATATAATGACCTATTTTTTATTAAAAAAAAAAAAACATTTTTATTGGCTTGCAGCAAAAAAGACGACAAGAAATCGAACAAAAGCTTGAAGTGCAGGCAGAAGAAGAGAAGAAACAGGTGGAAAATGAGAGGAGAGAACTTTTTGAGGAAAGACGTGCCAAACAAACAGAGCTGCGACTATTGGAGCAGAAAGTTGAACTGGCACACTTGGTAAGTAATCATACATGTGACTTTCTTCACGTTAACTTTCATTGTTTCTAATGTATTTGGAAATGTAATTTCAGCAAGAAGAATGGAATGAACACAATGTGAAAATTATCAAGTATATAAGAACAAAAACAAGACCCCACCTGTTCTACATCCCTGGTAGAATGTGTCCACCAACTCAGAAGCTGTTGGATGAGTCGCAGAAAAAGATGAATTGTAAGTTCACAGTGTTTTTGGTGTTGCCCGTGATGGAGTCCTTTATTGGACTTTTGTAAAATAGATTTCCTGATTTTTCAGCTCTTACTATGCCTTTTTTTTTGTTTGTTTGTTTTAGCTATATTTGAAAGTAGACGGGCAGAATTTGCAGAACAGTTGAATAAAATGGAAGCTAGACCTAGGCGCCATTCCATGAAAGACAAAGATCAAGACAAGAAGCACGAAGATGAAAATGAACAACAGAAGGAGGACCCAGAAGATGGTAAGGTGGCTCGGCATGAGATAGATGAGGAGACAGGTAATCTTCCTAATGACATAGAGATGGAGGACACCTTTGAGGAAGAGAAGGATGTTAGTATTATTGTAAGAGATGTAGAAATGGTGCAGGAGAGTAGACTTATGGAGGACGGTGATGATTCTAAGGCAGAAGAAAAGATTGAGGAAGAGGGTAGGGTTCAGGTTGAGGTAGAGATAGAGGAACCACAGCCTAGTAGGTGGGAAGAAAAGGAGACAGAGGTTGAGGAAGAAGTAAAAGAAGATGAGGAAAGAAGAGACAACATGGAGGAAGAGGTGCAGCAGCAGGCACTGAATACTAGTCAGACAAGTGTTCATGAATCCAGTGCAGACATTAACCATAGTAAGGACGTAGAGAGTGAGGAGAGAGCTGATCAGTCAGAAAGCAAAGTTCAAGAGGAAACAGAGGCACAAAAGACAAATGAGCTTGAGTCTGAAATAGAAAGCGAGCCTGTAGAAAAACATAGAATGGATCGAGACCTTATGTTCCATCCACCAGCTGATTATGAGCCCCAGACAAGGCTAGAATCCCATTATCATGTGGAAGAAGAGCCAATGCTCGAAAGGGGAGCTGCAGTCACAGCTGTAAATAATACAGACCCCCAAGTAGAGCAGATCCAGATCAGCTCCTCAGAACTTAAAGAAAAGAGGAGCAGAAGTAGAGGAAGACCCAAGAACAAAGTAGGCAAGAGCAGAAGCCGGAGCAGTAGCAGCAGCAGTTCTAGCAGTAGCTCCAGTTCCAGCAGTAGTGGAAGCAGCTCGAGCAGCAGCAGTAGTCAGAGCAGTTCAAGCAGTAGTAGCAGCAGCAGCGGGAGCAGCAGCAGGGATAGCAGCAGCAGCAGTAGTAGTAGCAGCAGTGAAAGTCGAAGCCGGAGCAGAGGGAGAGGGCATAACAGAGATGAGAAACGCAAGAGAAGCGTTGAGCGAAAGCGACGGGAAAGAGAAACCTCTGGAGCAGAGAGGAGTCACAAGTCTTCTAAAGTCAGTAGCAGAGACCCCAAAGGATCCAAGGAGAAAGGCTCGTCAAGGTCTGACCGCAAGAGGACGGTTTCTGAAGGTAGCCGGTCAGGCAAAAGGCCGTCGAGGAGTGAGAGAGACCGTAAATCAGACAGGAAGGATAAAAGACGTTGATCAGATTGTGTACCGGACTGTAGTAGAACATGGTGCTGCCTTAACAATAGCATGGTACTAATTGTTTGGGGAAAGCACAATGAATCTATTTTTATTTTACCTTTTTGCATAATTTTGTAATTTGGTGGTTTAACAGGAGGTGTGAGCTCGAAAGATCTTCAAATAAAACCATAAAGGATATTTTTCCGGTATCTTTGCCTCTTTTATTTGCTAGCGGTTTTATTTTTTTAAAGCCAACCTTTTTTCTGGTTTACATTAGAACACGTTCACATCACACTGACCCCCTGTAGATGATTGACAGTGTTGACTAATATTAACCCTTTCATTTTCCTTTGTCAATAAATGGATGTACAGTCATAAGATGCCATCTTTTTTGTGCTTTTAATTTTACATCCTTTACCTTACCCCTAAGATCAAATACAGAAAAAAAAAAACAATTTTAAAGGTTAGCATAGAAAGTGATGAAAATGTGAAATAGTTCCCCCTTCATCTTGTTGGAGACCATGCGATGGCTCCACATTCTGTAAAAATGTTTCCGCTTTTGGTCTGAGCAACATCTCAGGGTGACCTTATAGTAAGTGATAGACAGATGGTGTATGTACAGATTTAGTTTCATTTACTAGAACATGTTTGAGGTATGATACCTTTTACTTTCTGACATATTGTCTGCTTTGTATGCGTTTCCGAATTTTTGTAAGACCATTTGCGATTGTTCAGCTGTCATGTGCAAATAAATAACTTTTGACTAGCATTGGGCTTTTTCAATTTGTTAATCGGTCACAAGCTCGTCGTGGGCCTCTCGGAACCAGTTCAAACATTCAGACTGGGTAATTTCAGGGGGATTGTAGTAGCACGGAGTAGAAGTTATAGCAGTGATGGAATATAAGCAGACAGAACTGCGGTTTATGGGCTTTACTCTATTTACATATCATTGGGTAAATCAATGTGTTATCGGTGGTGGTCCCACACAGGGCTGCCGCTATTGATTATTTTAGTAATCCAGTATTCTACCGATTAATCCAACGATTAATCAAGTACTCTAATAAGAAAAAAACGAAAGTTTTCTATGAAAAAAAAACTTGTCAGCTCCCCCATGCCATCAGTTCCCCCTCCAATGCTACCCGCTCCCCCATGCCATCAGTTCCCCCTCCAATGCTATACGTCCCCCTCCAATGCTACCAGCTCCCTCATGCCATCAGTTCCCCCTCCAATGCTACCAGCTCCCCCATGCCATCAGTTCCCCCTCCAATGCTACCCGCTCCCCCATGTCATCAGTTCCCCCTCCAATGCTACCCGCTCCCCCATGCCATCAGTTCCCCCTCCAATGCTACCCGCTCCCCCATGTCATCAGTTCCCCCTCCAATGCTATACGTCCCCCTCCAATGCTACCAGCTCCCCCATGCCATCAGTTCCCCCTCCAATGCTACCCGCTCCCCCATGCCATCAGTCTCTCATCCAATGCCACCAGCATCCCCAAGTGCCACCAGTTGCCCCCACTGCTATGAACCCCTCCATGCCATCAGTCCCCCCCCCACTTCCCCTCCTAGTCATCAGTGCCCAGCCGCTGCCGACACTCCAGATATCTTACATCCTCTTCATCGAGATGCACTGGGACCAGACATCACACAGCGTGCGGTCCTAGTGTGTGCTATTTTGAAAGGAAAGGGAAATTCACTCCTCAACAATGAAATTGCAACACCAAGAAAGACAAGCCGCAAAGGCACGCAACTCGTGGAAGTAGCAGGTGTCGCTAAAATCTGCACATCTAGTTTTCAAACACCTAGCTCCAATCTGTGGCAACTGGGAGGGGCATAAAAGCCAGGTTGAAAGCAAAGTTTTTAGCCACATAACCTCAAAAATTGGATGAAATCGTGTGGGATGTCTGTTATCATCACGTGTCAAACTGAGAGGAACAGAATCCTGGAATTTAGAGGCCTTGGCTTATAAGGCTACTTTCACACTAGCGTTTTTGCTGGATCCAGCAGGGTTCAGCAAAAACGCTTCAGTTACTGATAATACATCTATTGTGTCAGAGTTAAACAGATCCATTCTCATTGACTTGCATTGTGGGTCATGACTGATCCGTCTTTCTCCGCATCTCATGACAGAAAGACCAGTACAAGAACGGAATGCATTTTGGAGCACTCTGTTCTGTTCAGTTACGTTTTGTCCCTATTGATAATAAATGGGGATAAAACGGAAGCATTTTTTTTCGGTATTGAGCCCCTATGACGGATCTCAATACCGGAAAATATTACCGCTGGGTGTGAAAGTAGCCTAACTCCGGCAAGATCGTTGAGCCATTGGATCAACGTTGCATGTCCTGGTGGTTAGAAGAATGGGGTGTATTGATCCATTCTGTACTGCAAATATCTGCTGGTTTTATTTTTTCCCTGCTTGTAAACTATGGCAAAAAAAGTTTTTGCCTTTTTCAAGTTTTTTTTTTTTTATTATATCAGTGATTATTTTTTCCCAATAAAGAAGTCTCCCCACCTAGAACATGCTGGGAGCAAAAAAAAAATGCCACTACAAAAAAAAAAAAGTGTTCAAAGTGAGATTTATAATTTCCTATTGGGGAATACAAGTGCTTCTCAATAAATTAGAATATCATCAAAAAATATATATATTTTTTTTCAGTAATTCAATTCAAAAAGTGAAACACATATATTAGAGTCATTACAGTTGTAGTTTTGCAACCGTTTGAAGAACTACATGTTGGAGATCACTGCTCTAGATTGCGTGCTGCCTGCAGAACAGCCCCATGGAGGGAAACTATTAGGCCTCTTTCACACGAGCGTCGCAGATTTGTTCAGGATGCGTTGCGTTAAAAACGCGCGGATTGCATGCGGATGCAATGCGTTGCATTAAAAACGCACCCCCATTCATTTCTATGGAGCCTGGGCTGCGTGAAAAACGCAGAATATAGAACATGCTGCGTTTTTCACGCAACGCAGAAGTGATGCGTGAAAAAAAAACGCTCATGTGAAAAGCCCCATTAAAATGAATGGGTCAGGATTCAGTGCTGGTGCAATGCGTTCGCATTACGCATTGCACCCGCGGGAAATCTCGCCCGTGTGAAAGGGCCTTAAACCTGCTCTCTACTTCAAGAAAAGATAAAAATTACCTTAACTGGGGAACAAACAATAATCCAAGGGCAAGAGAAACTACCAAATGCGCAGTATGCAGCGGGCGGTCCAAAAAGCGGCGTGGCCATCTTGGCAGAAGAGGAGCCCAGGAATTGGTGGGTCTGCAACTAAAAAAAAAAAAAAGATGGTGTTCCATTAGTTCCCTAGTTAATGTGATTATTTTTATTTCTTTTTTTTTTTTCTTGAAATAGAGGGTCGCTTTAAAGAATGGCTTTTTCAGAGTCTGTCCTAAAAGGGGTTTTCATCAACATCTTATAAAATAGTAATTTTTTGAAGGTAGCTGTAATGTATCTTGGACCATTATTGCTCCTACCTCCCGACCTGTGCTGTGGTCACGTGGACCATGTCCGTTGGTGAGCTGGGAGGTCTATGTGACTAGCTGGGGTGGGAGGAGCTGTAAACTTGCTGGGCTTGTATAGGGGGTGGGGCTGGAGGCGTGGCTAAGAAAGGAGCGATGCATTAGGGGTTTGGTTGGATACAGGAAAAGGAAGTGCTACACACAGGATGCAGACAAACCAGAGGGAACTGTGTCATGGTGAAAATGGGTCAGGATAGTCCAAATTGAAAAAAAAAAACATGTGGAAGATGAGGTAAGCAACAACATGAGTAGATCTGATAAAAACCGTAGTAAAATTGGGAATGATTTAAAATGACTGTAACCAATCGGTCCTAGAATGTGAATAGGGTAGGTAGCAACTGATTTTGGGGCCAGTATTCAGTGCTTCTACTTACCTGGTTCACTGCTCCTGGTTCCCGCACTACTGCTTCTCCCAGTTCAAAGTTGAAAACATCTGGTGTCAGGAGAGAAGGGGGGGCAGCCAATGGCAGATGAGGACACTAGGAAGGCTTGTCACTGCCTGCTCCTCCCGACGCCGGATGTTTTCATCCGCGCACGAAAGGAGGCGGTGGTGGTTCACAAACCAAGAGTGACACGGGTGCCGGGGAGCCAGGTAAGTAGAATCAGTGTGAGAGACTGGCATATGAGGGAGCAGTGTCAGATAACCCCTTTAATGCGTTTCATCCAGATTTGTGACTGGGAAAAAAGCCCCCAAACCACTACTGTAGAGGTGCGGAAAACTGGAGGTGTATTTCTAGAGAAAAGTGTTAGGCCCCTTTCACACGAGCGAGTTTTCCGTGCAGGTGTGATGCGTGACGTGAACACATGGCACCCGCACTAAATCCTGACTCATTCATTTCAATGGGTCTGTGCACATGAGCGTTGTTTTCATGCATTTGTTCTGCGTTGTGTGAAAACCGCAGCATGTTCTATATTCTGCATTTTTCACTCATCCCTGGCCCCCTAGAAGTGAATGGGGCTTCAGTGAAAAACGCATTGCGTCCTGAAGCAAGTGCAGATGCAATGTGTTTTTTACTGATGGTTGCTAGGAAATGTTGTTTGTAAACCTTCAGTTTTTTTTATCACGCGCGTGAAAAATGCATCACAACTGGATTGCACCCGCGCGGAAAAAACTGAGCAACTGAATGCAATCGCATAGAGAACTGACTGAACTTGCTTACAAAATGGTGCGAGTTTCCCTGAAGGCATCCGGACCTAATCCGTGACCCTCGTGTTAAAGGGGTACTTAGATAATGGGGGTATATCGCTAGGATATGCCCCCATTGTCTTATAGGTGCGGGTTCCACCGCTGGTACCCGCACCTATATCCAGAACGCTCATAGAAATGAATGGGAGTGCAGCGCGCAAGCGCAGCCACCGCTCCCATTCATTTCTATGGAGCCGGCTATTTTCGGTGGCCCCATAGAAATGAATGGAGGGAGGCTGCGCATGCGCAGTGCCCCCTCATTCAGTTCGGGGGCTCCGTTCTGGATATAGGTGCGGGTCCCAGCGGTGGGACCCGCACCTATAAGACAATGGGGGCATATCCTAGCGATATGCCCTCATTGTCTAAGATGAGAATAACCCTTTAAATTCCCCCCCAGTGGCTCACATTTACTAATGTGGACTTAGATTTTGGTGTAATGTGTGGCAAAAAGGGGGACAGTTTGGAGCTCTAAAGGGCTGTATTACACCAACAGATTATCTGACCAATATCTGTCAAATCAGATCGATAGTTGGTGTATATAACAAAAGATTTGTGTGTGTAATAGGCCATCTGACCACACATCAGTATCTGATCGGTGGGGTCCGCTGAAGCACTGCTGCCTTCTCAAACAGCTGATCGGTGGGGGTCCCGGGCGCCAGACCCCCACCAATCAGGTATTGATGACCTATACATGTCCACTATCTCATCCCTGTCACCGCACATACATGTCTTCTGTCTCATCCCTGTCACCGCACATACATGTCTTCTGTCTCATCCCTGTCACCGCACATACATGTCTTCTGTCTCATCCCTGTCACCGCACATACATGTCTTCTGTCTCATCCCTGTCACCGCACATACATGTCTTCTGTCTCATCCCTGTCACCGCACATACATGTCTTCTGTCTCATCCCTGTCACCACACATACATGTCTTCTGTCTCATCCCTGTCACCGCACATACATGTCTTCTGTCTCATCCCTGTCACCGCACATACATGTCTTCTGTCTCATCCCTGTCACCGCACATACATGTCTTCTGCATAATCCCTGTCACTGCACATACATGTCTTCTGTCAGTCACCATGCACACACATGTCCTGAGCCTATCCCCTCATTCCCTAGAGCGGCTGTCAGCCTGTACAGGACATTGACTAGCTGGTAATGTTTTTAGTAAATTCAGCTGGAGGCAGGTGTGGAACTACAAGTCTCAGCATGTCCACATTACACTGGGGCAGGAAGAGGCTGATAACGTATGAGAAAACCTATGATCCTCCCACAGCATTCAGCATCATCGATACTACGGTCGGACAAGACTGACACGTCCGGTCTGCAGCCTCCTCTATGGTGCACGTTCTCAACGCGGCGTATGGTCCTCCAATAGTGTTGTGATGTGTTGACAAGACGTGCACGTCTGGACATCGGTCTGCTCTATGGTCACGTTGACAGGGCAGTAGTGATGGTTGCGGAAGCGAAAGTGCCGGTAGATTGCCAGGAGTAGGGCGGGGCCGGCATGTTGGCTCCTGGCTGTCAGGTCAGGATGCTGAAGGTGGCCAGCGGTCTGTTTGTGGCGCTGCTCCTGGCGCTCATGTTGGGCAAGTACAGCAGCACAGGACGCAGGGCTCAGCTACGGGCCAGGCATGTCACAGAAGACGGTCCGGTACCTGGGAAGGAGCTCTTCAACACCTTCTGGGCTGTGCAGGTATCTCTATAGGCTGCTTATGATGTGGAGGACACGTGAGCTGCTGTGCTGTGGGAACGTGAGCTGCTGCTCTCTGTTATCAGCCATTTCTGAGGAGTGGCTGACTATAGTACTCTCCTATGGGATTACTACAGGAAGTCCTTTCTGGGGTGTAAAATCTGGAGTCCACATATTGCCCTCAGTGTCATCCTGTGTGACCCCTAACCAACCGTTAAATGACCTGCTTGTGTCTGGAGTGGGTGTCACAGGTGCCGGAAGGGCTCGTCATTGGCCTCGGGGGTCAGGCGTGTCGGGAGGGCTCGTCACTGGCCTCGGGGGTCAGGCGTGTCGGGAGGGCTCGTCACTGCCTCCGGTCAGGGCCGGGGGGGTCAGGCGTGCCTGGAGGGCTCGTCACTGCCCTCGGTGGGGGTCAGGCGTGCTGGAGGGCTCGTCACTGCCCTCGGCGGGGGTCAGGCGTGCCTGGAGGGCTCGTCACTGCCCTCGGCGGGGGTCAGGCGTGCCTGGAGGGCTCGTCACTGTCCTCGGCGGGGGTCAGGCGTGCCTGGAGGGCTCGTCACTGTCCTCGCGGGGGTCAGGCGGTGCCGCCGGGAGGGCCGGGCTCGTCACTGGCTTCGGGGGCAGGCGTGCTTGGAAGAGCTCGTCACTGGCCTCGGGGGTCAGGTGTGCTGGAACGGCTCAGCACTGGTAGTGACATGCTTTTCTAGCCCGTGTGACCACAGAGGCCAGTGGTTGGTCTCAGCGGTCAGAGCACCAAGCCACTTCCAGCCTGCTGGGGATCGAAAATGGCACAAGACTGCAGACAGGGGATGTTTTTTTATTTAATTAGGCTTGGGTTCTGAGGTTCACTGTATCGGCGATCTCTGGAGTCTCCACATATGTCAACACTATGGGGTTCTCCCAAACCCTGTGTAGCACTCAAAAAATGTAGAGGAGGAGGAGGAGAGGTGGCTGAGCATGCATGTGGATGTCTTCAGTGTACGTTTATGGATGGAAATGTCTTGAGAACTCACAGAAACTACAATCAAGATGGCTACACACACATGCATGGCCTCCTCTCCACCATATTCACTCATTTCAGGGGTGTTAGACGGGGGTCAGGAGAACCCCCATTGTGCCCATATGTGGGATGGAGAAAGCCACATGCATGCAAGGTCTCATCCTTTCTAATAGGTGAACGGGTGAAGAGGAACCCCCATTCTGCAGATTGGCATGAGTCCTGGAAGTAAAACCTTCACCAGTCAGATAATTCTGCTATACACTTTTGTTAGGGCGTGAATGTCTCAGATGGTAATACCCCTTTCGGTTGTGAAAAGGTTGTGCACCCCTGATCTACACTGTATCTTCCCAAATGAGAGAAAGATCGTTCTCATTGGGGGTTGTCTCGAAAATCTGAACCATACAACTATCGGGGGACAGTTTTGCAGGCTGAATCTGGTGCAGACTCTGTACCACAAATCTACCAGGTAGCTGATCGGAAACCCACCTCCCATTGGTTTTAGTGGTAAGCAGTGGTTTATGGCCATGACCATCCCGAGAAAGGACGTCAACGCCAAATTCAGCCTGCAGAAGACGTTGTGTGAATGACCCCTTAGGTGATCCTGAGTAATTAGAAGGGGGAGGGTGGTGCTGTTCTATTAGGGTAGAGGGGGGCTACAGAGAGTGCCTCTTGTACTGGAGCCACAGTATCTTATATAAAATGACATCTGTGACACTTGAAGACTGTGTTTGCAGTTACTTGCATTTCCTCTCTCTTTCCAATGTTACAGGTGACCGATATTCATGTCAGTAAATTTTTGGATCCTATCCGGGTATCAGAATTTGAATCCTTTTGCACTGAGAGCCTTTCTGTCATTGGGCCAGCGCTTGTCCTGGTAACCGGTAAGAGAACATTGTATCATATACAGCCGCTCCTCAGGTTATAATATTAAAGGGGTTATCCGGGAAATAATATTGATGACCTATCCACAGGATTAGTGATCATTATCACATCAGCGGGGGATTGAATCCCGGCACCCCTGCCGGTCAGCTGTTTCTTGGGAGCGCGGCGGCCTCCTGGGCACTTACTAAGCACATGGTATAGCCCTGTGTTTGATACTGCAGCTCAGCCCCATTGACTTGAATGGGGCTGAGCTGCAACTGGGCCATGTGACCGATGTACGGTGATGTCACATACTCTAGGAAGAGGCCTCGGCGCTCACAGAGCTGATTGGTGGGTGTCGCTCCCCGTCAATCTGATATTGATGATCTATCCTGAGGATGGGTCATCAATTTTAATTCCACGGAAACCCATTTAATTGATACTGGGAGGACCATTGTAACTTGAGACCATAACTCTATGGAAAACTAGTAAATGGTTAAATAAATTTTTAGGAGGCATAAGAGAGGAACGGCACAACACGGGGGAGGATTTACTAATCCTGTAGATGGTGTAGACCTGCACCAGATTAATCCCAAAGTCTCAGGCTGGAGGATAAATCTGGTGCAGGGGTAGACACTCTTTACTGACTCTAGATCTGTGATGGGTAACCTCCGGCACTCCAGCTGTGGTAAAACTATGACTCCCAAGATGCACACTTGCTTGGCTGTTGTCAGAACTCCATAGAAATGAATGGAGCATGCTGGGAGTTGTAGTCTCACCACAGCTCGTTTACTTTGGCCTAATTTGACACCAGAATTGTGGTGTAGTTTAGTATAGAATATCACATCTGAGACCAGGACCCTTTTCTGTTAATCCTCAGTGGATTTTTCTAAAACTAGATGCACCAAATTTCCCCAAATTTTGGTGTGATTTCCGACAATATCTAGGTGCACTCATATTCGTAAATGTCAGCAACAGTTCTAAGGAAAGATGATTCAGAAGCGGAACTGTCCTGTCAGGCGTGGTGACGGGTCCTCTGTAAAGTGCTTCTGTCACCATTCTCCACCGTATTAAACCATAGGCTTAGCCCCCCAGACCGTGCTTCACTTCATTAGTGCAAGAGAGTGATTGTTGCACCTGCCACAATGAACCTTACCATGCAGTGCACCTGGTTTAAGAGGGTTGATCAGGATTCTGGGTCCTCTTTAAAGGAGTTTTCCGGGATTTTACTACTGATGAGAAGGCACCAGCGCTCCCGTGAGTGCCCCTGCCTTCTCGTAGCTCACCAAGCACAGCGGCGTACATTGGTATTGGCGCTTGATATTGTGCTCAGGCCCATTTACTTGACGGGGCTTAGCTGCTCCTGGGCCATGTGACCGATGAACGTGATGTCACTGGCCTAGGAAAAGCTAAGAGAAGGCCGCGGCGCTCACGGGAGAACCGGTACCTTCTCAACCAGCTGATCGGCGGGAGTCCCAGGTGTCTGACCACCATCGATCAGATACTGATGACCTATCCTGAGGATATGTCATCAGTATTAAAATCTCGGAAAACCCCTTTAAGAGTCTTTTTACTCAGATGATCATTGCCCCATTTAAGCATGCTGCCAAGCACCTGACAAACCTTTAGGCCTCTTTCACACGAGCGTGTCCGGATTTGGTCCGGATGCGTTCAGGAAAATCCGCACGCATCCGCACCAAATCCGCACGCAATTGCAGTCAGTTTTGACTGTGATTGCGTATGTTCTTTCAGTTTTTTCCGCGCGGGTGCGAAGCTTTTTGATGCGTTTATCACGCGCGTGCGAAAAAACTGAATGTTTACAAACAACATCTCTTAGCAACCATGCGTTAAAACCGCATTGCACCCGCACTTGTGTGCGGATGCAATGCGATTTACACGCAGACCCATTCACTTCAATGGGGCCAGTTCTACGTGAAAAACGCAGAATATAGAACATGCTGCGATTTTCACGCAACGGCGAACTGCTGCGTGAAAAACATTGCTCATGTGAAAAGCCCCATTGAAATGAATGGGTCAGGATTCAGTGCGGGTGCAATGCGTTCGCATCACGCATTGCACCCGCGCGGAAACATCGCCCGTGTGAAAGGGGCCTTATACAGCATTTTTTTAAAAAAATCATTGGTTGTTGTCATCTTATCGCCCTGTGTGCACAGGGATGTGCTGCTGACAATGGTGGCACTGTCTCAAGCAGTGCTGATTTCTGCAGGTACAGTATATGGAGCTATACAAGTGCTCATGGATATGCTCTCCTTCTTTTTTTTTTTTTTTTTATAATTGTAATTTTTATTGAATCCACAGTCAAACAGAATAGTTTACAAATATTACTCCATACAATTGTAAAACAATGTAATGTTGATATATCAAAAACAAATAAAGCATATCTAGGCATCAAATAATAAACTGCCATTGTGGAATGATTTTTTGTAGAACATAAAAGAAACGCTACTGTAAGCTCTCCTTCTTGACTGACAAGGTCAGGCTCCTGAGTGGTCATCTCACCCTGGCCCTGCCACTTAAAAAGGAGAGGGAGGGTCCGGCAGATGGAGCAAGAGTGCAGAGAGTGACTTGAGCCCACCCTCGGTGCACTTAGCTGGTCATTTGCATATGGCTTAAAAGCACTTTTTCTAAAGATCAGAAAGTGAAAGGTATCATTACATTCAGTTGAGCTAGCCCTAGAAGATGGTGGGCCTGGTTTAACAGTAAGTTTACTGGTGACAGACTCCCTTTAACAGACCACAGGGGAAATGAAAACAGATGCTAGAATATAAAAAAAATCTAAAAATAATAATAATATAGTAGTAATATTATAATAAAAAAATAAAATGGAAAAACAGGAAACAAGAATTTTGGGTATGCTGAAAATCTGAAATGTATGAGAACCGCAAAACGACTTATTCTTTGTGGTTCTTCTGGTATAAAGACATAAAGAAGGAATGATCACCTGAGGGTCCAAGAACTGGAACCCCTGTAAGATGTCTCAGCCAGCGAGTCCTGCTGCATGTTCTCAGGAGGAGCTGGGCCTATTAAGACCAGGGAGAGTCACCGGAAGCTACGGGTGTCAAACGTTATCATTTTATTACAGGAGATCTTACAGATGGCAAAACCAAGGACAAGCTGGGCTCTGACCAATTTGAGGACGAGTGGCAGATTTACCAGTCTGCGCTCAAAAAGTCACGGATATTGGAGAAAACCACCTGGATAGACATCCGCGGAAACCACGGTAAGAGATCAGGACTGCTGCTTATTTATCACCAGACTGTGCTGGGACTTGGTGTCTGGTTTCGTGTTACAGAACACCAATCTGTTTCCCCAAGAACTACTTTAAGGCAATTTAGGGGTCTGTTCTGTACTCAACATAAGTGTAGTAACTGAGCGCTTCTATCCCAATATCCACTATGGTACGATGATATTTATACAAGTACCCAGGTCCTCTGAGATTTACATATTGCTGACCTAAGTCTTCAGTATAAGATAATCCGATGACCGATGTATGGTGACAGCACATGGTCAGATCCCCAGAGCACCACGTCCTCTTCGTACACCTGATCGGTGGAGGTGCCGGCAGTTGGACCCCCACCGATCTGATAATGGTGACCTATCCTGTGGATAGGCCATCAATATCAAAATCTCAGAGAACCCCTTTAATAGGCAATGCTTTAAAGGGTTTCTGTCACCAGTTTTTTCAGTATGAATCAGGCTGACATTAGAGATGTGCTAATGTCACCTGATTCCAAATACATATCTGTTTTATTTACTGGTGCCCCCATTTTTATATAAAATGAACTTTTATTTTATGCTAATAAGGCTCCTAGGTGCAAGGGGCGTTACCCCTGCTCCTAGAGGCTCTGTTGATTGACAGGACCAGGCAGAGAAGAAACACTGCATTCACCATACCTTTTAAGGACCTTCAATAATGTCATGACCATGTGATCAGTCACATGGTTTAGGAGGAGACAGGCTGTTTGTGTGATCCTAACCATGTGACTGATCACATGGTCATGACATCTTGAAGGTCCTTAAAAGGTATGGTGAATGCAGTGTTTCTTCTCTGCCTGGTCCTGTCAATCAACAGAGCCTCTAGGAGCAGAGGTAACGCCCCTTGCACCTACAGGCCTTATTAGCATAAAATAAAAGTTCATTTTATATAAAAATGGGGGCACCAGTAAATAAAACAGATATATATATTTGGAATCAGGTGACATTAGCACATCTCTAATGTCAGCCTGATTCATACCGAAAAAACTGGTGACAGAAAACCTTTAAGCCCCAAACTCTTTCACAGAGCTCTGTAGTCTCTCTGATGTTTCAGTGATTGAAGTCTTCAGTACAAAAAGTCACTTTACAGAACGGTGTCAGCTCAGGCTCTCCAATCCCCATTGATGATGACGTCTCACATGTCAGATGTCCCCACTTGGGGATTCCTGGTATAGGATGTGACTTTTGTAGTAAATGGAGGGTTCTGTTGCCAACCATCATAATATATCTCTGCATTTTTTTTTTGCTTTTTTTTTTAGATTCATTTAACATTGCAGACCTGAGCAGCAGCAATAACTACTACAGGTAGAGAACATGACGTTATCATTGGGGTATGTGGGACATAGCTGTGTGTTGGGTCTAATGGTATGTTATAAGGAGGGAGTGAAGCTACTTTAAATGGAATCCGTCTCATAATGACGTTTAACAGGTTTTTATACAAGTTTTTATATAAGTTTTCCCTTTTTCACATTAATTCTTACACATTTGCATAACGTTCAACACACAGAAAACAAGTACAGATTGTCCCATGGGGTTGTATGAGAGTTTATCATTAATAAATGATATTAATTATAATTAATCTGCATCTGATGATGCCCTATTCTCTTGTCACAGCCTATAAGCAAACGGTGCGGTTTCTGAAATTAGTATTGATGCTTTTAATGGGGTTTTCTAGTTTGGAGGTATTGATGACCTATCCTCAGGACCTAGGTATTGATGACCTATCCTCAGAACCTAGGTATTGATGACCTATCCTCAGGACCTAGGTATTGATGACCTATCCTCAGGACCTAGGTATTGATGACCTATCCTCAGGACCTAGGTATTGATGACCTATCCTCAGGACTTAGGTATTGATGACCTATCCTCAGGACCTAGGTATTGATGACCTATCCTCAGGACTTAGGTATTGATGACCTATCCTCAGGACTTAGGTATTGATGACCTATCCTCAGGACTTAGGTATTGATGACCTATCCTCAGGACCTAGGTATTGATGACCTATCCTCAGGACCTAGGTATTGATGACCTATCCTGACCTAGGTATTGATGACCTATCCTCAGGACTTAGGACCTATCCTCAGGACTTAGGTATTTGATGACCTATCCTCAGGACTAGGTAGATGACTATCCTCAGGACCTAGGTATTGATGACCTATCCTCAGGACTTAGGTATTGATGACCTACCTTCCTCAGGACTTAGGTATTGATGACCTATCCTCAGGACTTAGGTATTGATGACCTATCCTCAGGACTTAGGTATTGATGACCTATCCTCAGGACTTAGGTATTGATGACCTATCCTCAGGACTTAGGTATTGATGACCTATCCTCAGGACCTAGGTATTGATGACCTATCCTCAGGACCTAGGTATTGATGACCTGTCCTCAGGACCTAGGTATTGATGACCTGTCCTCAGGACCTAGGTATTGATGACCTATCCTCAGGACCTAGGTATTGATGACCTATCCTCAGGACTTAGGTATTGATGACCTATCCTCAGGACTTAGGTATTGATGACCTATCCTCAGGACTTAGGTATTGATGACCTATCCTCAGGACTTAGGTATTGATGACCTATCCTCAGGACTTAGGTATTGATGACCTATCCTCAGGACCTTTAGGTATTTGATGACCTATCCTCAGGACTTAGGTATTGATGACCTGTCCTCAGGACCTAGGTATTGATGACCTATCCTCAGGACTTAGGTATTGATGACCTATCCTCAGGACTTAGGTATTTGATGACCTATCCTCAGGACTTAGGTATTGATGACCTGTCCTCAGGACCTAGGCATTGATGACCTGTCCTCAGGACTTAGGTATTGATGACCTATCCTCAGGACCTTAGGTATTTGATCAGGACCTAGGTATTGATGACCTGTCCTCAGGACCTAGGTATTGATGACCTGTCCTCAGGACCTAGGTATTGATGACCTGTCCTCAGGGCCTAGGTATTGATGACCTGTCCTCAGGGCCTAGGTATTGATGACCTGTCCTCAGGGCCTAGGTATTGATGACCTGTCCTCAGGGCCTAGGCATTGATGACCTGTCCTCAGGGCCTAGGCATTGATGACCTGGCCCCAGGCCTAGCCTCAGGGCCTAGTGCATTGATGACCTGGCCCAGGCCTAGGCATTGATGACGCTGGCCTGGCCAGGGCCTCCAGGGGCATTGATGACCTGGCCCCATTGTGACCTGGCCCCAGGCCTGGCCCAGGCCCATTGATGACCTGGCCCCAGGGCCCAGGCATTGATGACCTGGCCCCAGGCCCAGGCATTGATGACCTGGCCCCCCCAGGCATTGATGACCTGGCCCAGGCAGGCCCCAGGCATTTGATGACCTGGCCCCAGGGCCCAGGCATTGATGACCTGGCCCCAGGGCCAGGCATTGATGACCTGCCCCAGGGCCCAGGATTGATGACCTGGCCAGGGCCCAGGCATTGATGACCTGGCCCCAGGGCCCAGGCATTGATGACCTGGCCCCAGGGCCCAGGCAGGATGATGACCTGGCCCACCTGGCCCGGCATTGATGACCTGGCCCCAGGGCCCAGGCATTGATGACCTGGCCCCAGGGCCCAGGCATTGATGACCTGGCCCCAGGGCCCAGGCATTGATGACCTGGCCCCTGGGCCAGGCCATTGATGCCTGGCCCCAGGGCCCAGGCATTGATGACCTGGCCCCAGGGCCTAGGCATTGATGACCTGGCCCCAGGGCCCAGGATAGGTTATCAGTATCAGATTGGTGATGGTCCGATACCCTGTACCATCATTGGTCAACTGTTTTCAGCCGGCGCCCAAAACTAAACCAAACCCTAAAACAGCTGATCAATGAGGATTCCAGGTGTCAGACCCCCACTGATATATTGATGACATATCCTGAGTGTAAGCTAGTAATATCTCCAGGCTGGGAAACATCAGACGGTGCTCCTTACTTTGATTACTGGATAGCCCTGTCCTGAAAATTGCATGCGTGCAGGAAAAGAGTCTTGATCTCCCTCTTAAGCCTGTATTAGACAGGCAGATCAGCAAGCTTTAGTCGGGAGGGAAGCGTTCCCTACTGGCAATCACTTGCTCACTAGCTGCTATTACGTGCAGAGATTTTCTCAACAGAATGGGGAGGAGAGAACTCTATGCCATCTCTCGTCCCCATGCTATCTAGTAGTTTTCTGGTGGCATATTGCCATTAGACAGCACAATCTGCAGCCGGCAAACAATGATTTTTAAGCATGCTTAAAATAAGAATTGCCAGATGATCAAGCGTTTGCTTGTTCATGGGGCAATCGGTGGCAGTATTACACTGCAAGATGATCTCTAACGAGCGCTCGTGCGAACGCTCGTTATCAATTATCAACCGAAATATCGGCCAGTGTAATAGAGCCTTAAGTCACTGTCGGCATCCGATCTGTACCACCATCTGATTTCTACAGTATGCGTTGCAGTGAGCACAGGACTGGCAGGAGCACACATGGCTGCTCCTGTGTTTGCCTGCCCTGCATAAACCTATGCATAGCACGTTGGTGCAGGATACCCTGCATTGTGGTGTCCTATGCCAGGCTTTATTGCAGCGAGGACAGGCAGGAGGCCTACATTGCACATCGCTGCTTCTGCCTGGCCAGACTCCGTTGTGCAAAACCCTGGCGTAGTCCGTCAGTGAAGGGTCTACTGCACCGATGTGTTATACAGAGCTTTTAGCGGAGCAGCCATGTTTGCTCCTGCCAGTCCTGTGCTCACGCCAATGCATATTGTAGAAATCGGAATCCGTGCACCGCATATATGGCTACAGTGTATGGATTCTGTATGCGCTTTACACTGGCCCAAACGACCAAGAGCCTGTTCTGCTAGTAAAACAATCAAATCAATAAGCAAAATATATTTTACAATTATTTGGGTATTTGTAATAGTTTAATAAAAAATTAATTTGAAGTTTTAGGTACACTTTAAAGGGGTTGTTCACCCCTGGGGCTTCTCAAGAAGACACCCCCCCCCCCCCAGCATAGAGGGAATCCTACTTACCTGATCCCCCCCCGCTGGGTTCTGGCTCTTTCGCTCTCCATGGGCTGCTGGAGGTCTTAGGTCTCCCCATGTCAACATCCAGTTTGATGCTGATCACATGGCTGCAAGTTCCGCTGCAGCAGCCACCTGACCCACATCCAACCGGATAGTTACACGGGCAGACCTGAAAGCTGCAGTGATCCCGGGTCGAGCGAAGGAGCTGGATCCCAGGGGCGGGGATCAGGTGAGTATGATTCCCACTTCGGGTCCAGCCAGTCTGGGGGGGAGATCTACCTGAGAGGCCAAGAAAAGTAGAGCAAACTTTGTCCTTCCTGGAATTTCCTGGAGTCAGACATGCTTTCGTGTTTTTGTTTTCTCTGCTGCCTTGTATGTCAGCACATAAATATGTTCACCTACAGGTAGGTATGTGGCTGGGGCGCTACCTGCATAGCACTGTGTACTTTCCACAAGCAGTCACTGATACTTATTCCTTCTTCTGTGTCCTCCTCTGATAGACTGACATGAATAACTCCCTCTAGATATAAAGTAAGGTTCTCACAGGGGTTTGCGACACTGGACATTTATTTCCCATCCTCAGAGTCCGCAGTGAATGTCTGATCCCTGTGACCTCCGCCGATCACTGGTGTGGAGGAGTTTGCATGTGGCGAGAGTCGAGCACACATCCTGCCGCACCATTCATTGTCTATAGGGTTGATAGAAACTGCTGCGCTATCCTGTGGATAGGTGATAAATGCCCATTGGGGCACAGCCCTTGTATGCAGCTGCAATATGTTATATGAAGTATGTGCGGCATATGCATACAATGGCCCAGCTGCTGCAGAACATCATTATGATGAGATTTCATATCATACTTGCTCCTACTCTTTAAAAAGAGGTTTTGCAGCAGCTGAGCTATGTATTAAAAGGGATATGCATCCCTGCTATAAGATGAAGAATTGGAGTTTTGTGACCTGTATAAATGTAGTTGGCTGTGACCTTGTGCTTTTATATGGTTGGGGAACGCCTCGTTGAGTTCGGATATACTTATAATTTACACTAGGGGACGTACGTTATCTCTTATATTACTAGCGGCTATAATCTTTATGTATCTTTGCTATACCCCATACATTTTTCCTGTTCTGTGTATTCCTTATTTTTACTCATTTTGGGCTAAAAAAAAATTTTCTTTTTCAATTGGTCACTTCCAGTCTGCCCATTGACTATAAACGTCCTGGTAGTGGATCTCTATCTCTGAATGGACGTTTTAAAACGTCCTTGAGCTTTGCCCCCTGTGTGCAGCACCTGTACATAGAAGCTCGATGACTCAGCTGCCTCCTGACAGCCAAGAACATGGAGCTTTAACCTGAGGCCTTTTTTCCTGGTCTCCAGGCTTTTGATCACTCTGACAAGCTGTCAAAGCCATCACAAATGCTTGTACTATCTCCCTCTCATTACTGCCGGTCACAGAGCAGTTTACAACCACATATCGGGTGTTTCTGCAAAAATAAATAAATATTCAGGTTTGATTTGTGGTTTACCCTTGCTATCTTATAGGAAAAATGAATTAAAAATTGAAAATCTGCAAAAAAAAAATATTTATTTTTAAATTTCACCTTCCTTCTGTTTTAATTCTTGTGGGAAATCTAAAGGGTTAACAAACTTTGTAAAAATCAGTTTGGATTACGCTGGGGGCTGTAGTTTCTAAAATATGTTCATTTATGGGAGGTTTCTATTATTTAAGCCCCTCAAAGTCACTTTAGAACTGCAAAGGTCCTTTAAAATTAACTATTGGAAATTTTCATGAAAATCTTAAAAATTCCATCTAAAATTCAAAGCCTTCTAACGTCCTCAAAAAATAAAATTACATTTCCAAAATTATGCCAACATAAAGTGGACATATGGTGAATGTTCATTAATAACAATTTTATTAGATATCCCTATGCAACTTAAAAGCAGAGAAATTAATATTTAAAAAAAAGATTTTTTTTTCAAAATTTTCAGTGAATTTTGGATTTTTTATAAATAAAGGTAAAATATAGTGACTCAAATTTACCATTAACACAAAGTACAATGTGTCACAAGGAAACAGTCTATGAATGGATTGAATAAGTAAAAGTGTTCCAAAGTTATTTCCACATGAAGTGACACATGTCAGATTTGCAAAATTAGGCCTGGTCAGGAAGGGGGCCTGGATGGGAAGTGGTTAAAAATGTTCTACAGCTTTACCTGTGCAGCTTTCTGTTTCTGTGTATTTGCAGACTAGAAGGCTGTCTCCTTCACAGTGAATCCCATCAGGGAGCTGCACTGATGGCGCAAACTGTAGCTTTTATCTCTGGACTCCTGACAGCTCATAAACACTCATTACAGCTAAACCCTTATCACTTTGATAAGAATGTGGTTTAAAATGTAAACCATCTTCTTATCAAAGTGATAAGGCTTTAGCTGTAATGAGTGTTTATGAGCTGTCAGGAGTTCAGAGATCAGGGTTACAATTGCAGCCGTCTGAGTTGTGGCTGACGGAGTCATTGTGAAATAGAGAGCAAGCCTGTCGGCAGATACACTGGAGCTGAAAGCTGTAGAACAAAAACTGTTGAAAAGTTGTAATAAACACCAATTGAATAAATTATTTTTAGCCCAAAATAATTAAAATTCAATGCTAAAAAATTGCCCCCAATGGTGTCCATGGCCTTAATCTGATCTGTGCCATTGTTCAGACATTTTTTATCATGTTATCTATATGAAAAACTCTCTTTTACACATGTTCTATGCTGGAATGGTGACTATCCTGGACTATGTATTCTTCAGTGACCCCACCAGGTCTCCACAGAGATGTGAAGGTCTGTTGGTGTCCCCCGCTCTCTTCAGTGCCTGTTGCTAAGCAACACTTCCTACACATTCAGACCACCGCTTAGCAAATTGCATGCAGAAAAGATTATTACAATGATGAATTTATACATTCAGAATAAAATTGCATTTAAAATAAAATTTAAATGTAAACTAATTTATAATAAATGGAAATAATGTTTCTTCTGTAGGAAATATTCTGGATGGCAAAAAGAAGGCTCCTTCCACTATGTTCATCACACCCCATTTGGAAATTATTCTTTTATTTGTGTTGATGCAACCCTCACTCCAGGACCCAAGAGACCTTACAACTTCTTTGGGATAATTAATCAGGTAGAACAATACGTATTAATGGGGTTGTGCAGTTTAGAGAACCCAGTTTCATATAACCCATCAGGAACGTGTGAGGGAATCCTCTGTTGCAGTCTGCAGTGAAGGTCCAGATGGGTGTTACCAGTTGGGGGCGTGTCCCTGCACTGTCTGACAGTATCCAATCAGTGCTGCCAGTGTCGGACTGTGCAGGGAAACAAGCTGGATTCTTAGACTTTCTGATGCCAGATTAATGGAATATTTTCGTGCATTGCATTCTGTTGAATTTTTTCACTCTTATTCTATGTGACTATGAACTACCGTAATCAGTCGGTTTGGTTAAGTAGGAGCCACGGCGTCTAAAGAATTCCCCATTTTCTTATTCTTTATAGCATCATATTTAGTTAGGGACGTGACATCCAGTGAATTAATAATGTTGTTCTCTTGCGTTCTCTTTAGAGCCAGATGCAGAAGTTGTCAACGCTCGCCTCTGAGAGCCTCCATAGTAATCAGTCGGTGTGGTTTGGCCATTATCCATCTTCGACCATTGTATCGCCTTCTCCTGGCATCCGGGCAGTAATGAGGTTGGTCCTGTCACTTCCCAGGTCATACCAGCACTGCACAAGGATATAGTAGTCGAGGGATTTAACGTTGTGCCGCGCTTTTATCGTTCTGCATGGAATAGAAGGTCATGTATGGCTCTCCTGCTGTTGTAATGTGATATCCGGGTTCGGTAGCTGCAGAGAGTTTCGTAGGGTGATGTTTAACCCTTACACTGCCAAGGACACGTTGGCAATGGAAAGGTTAGCTGCAATACTCAGGAAGCAGCACTGGTTTGGGGTCAGGGAGTAGGATTACATGTTTTGCTTTCTGGTTCTGTGTCTGTGTAGGGAGGAGGGAGTTGTATGTGAGAACGGGAAGGAAGGAGGCATCTGCTTTATCAGGGGTCAGCAACCTTCGGCACTCCAACTGTTGTGAAACTACAATTCCCAGCATGCTCCATTCATTTCTTTGGGAGTTCTGAGAAGAACAGAACAAGTATGCATGCTGGGAGTAGTAGTTTCACAACAGCTGGAGTGCCGGAGGTTGCCTACTGTGCTATATTGTCTCTACAGCCTTCCAGACCCCCCAGGGCTGTGATTATCACCCAGCTGATAGGTTATGTGCTATATAATTGTCAAAAAATAGTAGTGTTTTTTTCACTATACCAAAGGGGGGGGGGGGTGAAGATACATTGCCATACCAGATACCCCGGCTGCCAGTTGTCTGTAACATTGTAACGTTTATCAGCATCTGGATCACAGAGTCCTTTAGCCATAATATTTTGATGCAAAATTGCATGAAGGCACACAGAAACGTAGAGCTTTCAGTGCAAAAGTGTAAAAAAAAATTTTTTCAGAAAATATAGGGGTATACGGTATAGTGTGATTTAAAAAGTATAATTAAAGGGTTGTCTAAGTTTTTTGTTTTTTTTTTAATGGGGGATCCAGCACGAGACCACTGAGGCCAGTGGGTGGCTGCAGCAGTAGTTAGAACATCATGTATCTGATGGCCGGTCTATTATACTGTACACAGTACATTAGATCTACGATCAGATAGGAACCGACTGTAGCACAAAACCTTATGATGCAGCCAGTTTGGGTCAGGGGAACAGCGGTTTGATGCAACGGACACAGAAACTGTTTCCTGGCCCAAGCACGGTTGTGCCTGTAAAGTTGGGAGACTTATCATCTTTGCTCATGAGTGTTGGGTACTGATGACCAGTCATATGCAAACATTGTACATACTGAACATAATTTACATCCAGTTCTTCATAAGTCTGCTGCTGTTTGATATCTGCATACTATTTCATATCTGTTGGTCATACGGGCAGAGGAAGAGGACAGCACACAACATGTAGTAGATCTCTAGGCTGTGAGAAGTTCATTGTGCTATCTGAAAGCGTATACTTCAGTAACATTTTATGGCCACTCATTATGAAGCCAGGCATGATCTGTATAACTTCTGGATGTTCTGCAGACTAATCTTAGGTTCTTCTCCACAGTTCAGCTGTGGCCTACATGTGTGGTCACCTGCACACACTAGGAGGCTTAGCCCCAGTCCTGCACTCCCAGCATCAACAAGGGACCTTAGAGCTGGAGTTGGGCGATTGGAAGGATAACAGAAGGTAACACTTACTATGTACTGTTCAATAAGTATGGCTCTATTTTGTGCATGTATACAGGATGCTAGATCTCGCATCGTTACCCTTTTTCTTTCCAGATATCGCATCTTTGCCTTTGATCATGACCTGTTCAGCTTCGTGGACCTGCAGTATGACGAATGGCCCGCCATCCTTATCACCAATCCAAATCTGCGCTTTACACAAATCCTGCAGAGGAGCCTTTGCAACGGATCCTCCACTCAACACATATCAGGTATTTCCATGAAAATACTGTAGTTTGTAGGGTATGAAGGCTGTCAGTGTGTATGGATAATAACGTGATCAGGTCCATTTTTGAAATCCAGGAGAAGGCAGATTAATGGTGAAGTCCTTTGCAGCCAATGAAAAATGAAGCAATGTCTTCTACAGTGGTTTTGTGTTTACATCTCCTATGTAAACCTATGTGTCTCTATGGTAACAGACTACAAACAAATCACATGTAGTCTGATCCTGCACTTATACCCCTTTGCATCTTTCCTCTAATTCTCAGATGTAGAGGAGTATGACTGCAGGGTGATGCCACACAAGGTGGTTTGTAGTTGTAGATAGACACAGATCCATGTAGGAACTGTAGACGCAAAACCATAGGAGTTTTGTAACGAATACAGTTTGTAACGTTGCTTAATTAAGGGGATTAATTAAGGGATTGTCTCATCTGGACATCCGATACGTGCAGATCCCACCTCTGGGACCCGCTCCTAGCTACAGAATGGGGCCCCATATTGCATGGCCATGAAGGGAGAGGTGGCCATGGATACACGGATTTCTCCATTTACTTCTGTGCGACCTCTGAAAATAGTCACGCGTTTAAGCATTTATTTTCAGAACTCCACATCCTGTGGATATGCCATCCAGGAATACATATTTTGGGGCACATTTATTAATAAAGGCCTTGTGCTGGCAGTGGATCCGCCGAAGAGGCGCCGGCCTCTACATAACTTTGGCACATCCAGCGCCAGTTCTAAATGTAACACAGCTTCCGAGCGGTCTTACATTTAGACCATTTTCTACACCTTAAACTGGTAGAAAACAGTGAATGAGACGGCGCCACGCCCACAATTTTAGACCTGGCGTGAGCGGGGCAAAGTTGCAGATAGCGGCGCAACTAACTGTTGAACTATGCCTAATTTAGGCGTATTTCAGTATAGTAAATGACCCCCTTTATTTTTTAGATATATAATTTTTTAGATGAATTCAAGCAATGGAAAAATACTTCTGCATAGAAATGCAAAGTCTTTAAGTATGAATTACAGATACAGAAACATAAATGAATTAATTGCCACATATCCTGTGATGTCTTAGGCTTGCGTTTACATTTTCCGGTATTGAGATCCGTCATAGGGTCTCAATACCGGAGAAAAACGCTTCCTTTTAGTCCCCATTCATTGTCAATGGGAACGTAACTTAACAGAACAGAGTGCTCCAAAATGCCTTCTTTCTGTCATGGGATGTGGACCAAAACGGATCCGGCATGACCCTCAATGCAAGTCAATGGGGACGGGTTTTCTCAGACACAATAGAAAACGGATCCATCCCCCACTGACTTTCAATGGAGTTCATGACGGATCCGTCTTGGCTATGTTAAAGATAATACAACCGGATCCGTTCATAACGGATGCAGATGGTTGTATTATCAGTAACAGATCCAGCAAAAACGCTAGTGTGAAAGTAGCCCAATATAGTATAACCTTTATATAAGGTGATTTATTGTTTGTATTATGTACAAGTTAATGGCCATAAGGTTTATTTTGTGGGTAAAACAGCTGTTTCTCACCAATAGGGTTGTGTCATCTGGCACTTTTCCCCCTAAAGTGAGGAAAATTGGCTTCTACCTCACAGGGGTTTTTTGCCTTCCTCTGGATCAACTTGTAGGAAAACAGGCTGAACTAGATGGACAGATTTCCTTTTTCGGCCCTACAAACTATGTTACTATGTTATAAGCTAGGATATGCCATCAAAGTCAGATAGGTGCAGGTCCCACCCTGAGACCTGCAGCTATCTCCAGGACACCTGAAAGTGAAGGAGAGTGCACCACGCAAGCGCATCCAACTCTCCATTCACTTCTGTGAGAATGCCAGAGATTGCTGAGTCAGTGCTTGGCTATTTTCGGCAGTCCCATAGAAATGAATGCAGGGCAGCTGCGCATGCATGGCTGATCTCTGCTTACTTCGGGGGTCCTGTTCTGGAGATATGCGCAGGTGCCGAAGGTAGGACCCGCATTTATCTGACATTGGTGGCATATACTAGCGATATGCTTAGCGGCCCTCGTCCTCTATCACAGGGAGGCCCAATCTGCGGCCCTCCAGCTGTTCTAAAACTGCAACTCCCACCATGCCCTGCTGTAGGCTGTCCAGGCATGCTGGGAATTGTAGTTTTGCAACAGCTGGAGAGCCGCAGGTTGGGCATCCCTGCTCTATCACATACAGAGCAATGTGGGATGGCTCATTCTATAGGTAAAACGGTTCTAACAGGTAAAATACATTTATTTAGCACTGCACCGTTTGAAGAAACACACATAGAAGTCTTTATATATTTCCTCATCGTTTGGATTTCTGTAGGACGCATTATACGATCATAAGAAACAAGGATACAAAGGGAGGAATTGTGTTGGGATTTCTCAAACAATTTTTATACATTTAGTGTTCTTTTCATCTTATGATGCTGCATAAAAGCATATTTGGAAATGTTTTTAGAACTATAATCAAATAAAATGCGTTACATTTATACAGTAAAATACATGAAATACACTGTCCCCAGAGTTTAAACGGCTTATAGACTGAAGCAATAATCCCCTAATAATTTTTTTTCTTCTTTCTTAAGAATCCTGGTATTTTCTCCAGACCCGATCACATCAGTAAAAGTGTTCATAGATGGAAATGAAGTCGGGGAAGCTGTGCACTCATCTGGTCCATTATATGTTTTAGAATGGACGGCTGAAAAATATAAGACCGGGCTCCATGAAATCAAAGTCAAAGTTCAGGTAAAAAGAAGACCAAAGAAGTCTATGAGAAACCATGAATACCTATTGCTTCTAAAGGGTTCAATATTAATGGCCTATCCTCAGGATAGTAATAATCCGGCCAGCACCCGGTCCTTGCCGTGGGAAGGAGCGAACCCCAAAATCAAGTAAAGAAGAAGAATCCGGGCAATTGTAGCTTTCTTCAAAGCTTGTGCTTTAGTTATATTCCACACAATACATTGTGTGTACAAGCACGCGTTTCAGCTAATGTTGCTGAAGAGACATTAGCCGAAACGCGTCCACAACGTATTGTGTGGAATATAATTAAAGCACAAACTATCCTCAGGCTAGGTCATCAATATCCGATTGGTGGGGGTCCGATTCCCAGCACCTCCACGTCCTCACAGTATACCAAGCACAGCGCCGAAAATGTAGAGGCTGTGTTTAATATTGCTGCACATATGCCCATGTGACCACTGAAGGTGAAGTCACTGGCCTAGGAAGAGGCCACAGTGCTCAATAGAGTACTGCGGCTTCGTCAAACAGTTGACTGGCGAGGTGTCAGGAGCTGGATCTGACATTGACCTATCCTGAAGGTAGGACATCGATATTGTACTCCTGGAAAACCCCTTTAAGTGGGTACCCTTTAATGGTTTGTTTTCCTAGCTTTTAAAGTTGGTGAAAAATACATAAGTTGCAGTTTCACATTAAAGGGGTTTTCCAGGATTTTACTACTGATGACCTATCCTCAGTAACTGATCGTGGGGGTCCGACACCCGGCACCCCTGCCAATCAGCTGTTTGAGAAGGTACCATCACTCCTGTGAGCGCCACTTCCTTCTCTCAGCTCACCGAGCACAGCGCCGTACATTGTATAGTGGCTGTGCTTGGTATCACGCTCAGCCCCATTCACTTGAATGGAGCTGAGCTTCTCCTAGGCCAAAAGTTGAGAGAAGGCCGCAGCTCTCATGGGAGTGCCGGTGCCTTCTCAAATAGCTGATCGGCCGGGGTCCCGGGTGTGAACCCCCACCGATCAGATACTGATGACTGAGGACAGGTCATCAGTAGTAAAATCCTGGAAAACCCCTTTAATAATCTGAAATACATTCACCTTGATGAGAACCTCAGTATGTCCCACCCCAGAGCTATAGCCAATGACTTAAGATACGTATCCACAGAAGATTGCTTTAGTATTGAATTTATCTCTCCCCTGCCATTTTATTTTTTTCAACTTTTTTTTTTTGCTTAAATTTGTTATCCACCATTAATATTGTTACCGCCTCATCTTTTCCTTGACAGGATGCGGCAGAAAGAAGTCGGTCTAGAAGCCACTTGTTCAGCTTAGAAAATGATGCTGCCGTCAGCTTTAGCATTTTTCCATCTTTAATTCTTCTTATGGATCACTATGTTTTGGTAAGTTACATGCGCTTCACTTACACATTCATACGTGTATCTCTAGGATCGTGTTCTGTCTTTCCTGCTCCATGATCCACATTGAAGCAGTGGTAGTTTGTTTTTAAGGTGTTTTTAGCTTGAAAAATGCAGTTCACACGTGTTAAAACTAAAACACTAAAAAACAAAAAAAAGCCAAAAAGCATGTTTTTCAGTAATCTGTTTGTGAAATGCATGGACACCCCAGTTCAGCCTTTCAAAAAGATGCTCTTTGTAGCTTCATTCCCCCTGACTACAGCTCTGTTCTCATCATATTTTCGCTCCTATTTAAACGGGGTATTCCGGTTATAACCTGTAGATAGGGGATAACTATCAGACTGTGATGGTACTACCACTGGGACCTCCACTGATCACGAGAACGGGAGCCCTGTACCATGTGAGGCCCCCCTAAATTGAGCGGAGCAGCTGGTCGGAAATGAGCGCCGCTGCTTAAGATGGTCTGCGCATGTTCCAGTAGTGCAGGGGAGATCATCGGCCAGCGTGAAACAATGGTCTATGATAAATTTCTCCCCCAAAGTGCTTGCATGGAAGCTAATGGTGATCCTTTTATTATGTCTGATACCATAAACTGGATTATCGTAGGTGCTTCTCTTTGGTCACGCCTGTATTATATATGAAGCATTGTGAAGATTCTGGTACTGTCACTGACATGTCATTATGCTTTCTCTTCCCCAGTCACAGGTCCTGTTCATTCTGATTGTGCTGAGTCAGCTCATTGTACTGATTGTTTTCCGGATCAGAAGGCGAACTGTTCTTAGGGGTACGTATGAGAGTCATTTAATCTCTAGCACTCATTTTTTGTGCCTTTATCCACAGATTTAGGGACTTCTATAGGGAAGAAGGAATTGTCAAAAATAAAGTTGGTCCATGCACCATACTCCTTTCTCATGTGCTGTGCAGGAGAGCACAGGGTTTCTCGCAATCCCCATCTCTGAACCTCAAGTTGGTTCAACTTCTCATCTGCTAAAATTTTTGGCGTCTATTGAAATGGAGAGACCCTCACACAGACTGATTTCATGCTAGGTGTTACCAGTTGGGGGTGTCCCTGTGAAGACTGACATCATCCAAGCGGCGCCGCTATTGTCAGACTCTGCAGGGACACCCTCCCAGTTGGTAACACCCAGCTGGACTTTAACTGCAGATTGCTCACAATTTCTACATAAACTTCAAGTAGGAATAAGAAAATAGTGGCATACCATAGAGTCCTAAGAATAGATGCTCCAGAATTGTTAATATACGGGAAATGCATGTAGTTACTAAAACAGTATATTATACTCCCAGATCTGCTTTCTGAGTTGTGGAGATTTGCTCCCTGAGATTTCAAATCCTATAAATCTTTCTTTCATCTTTTTTTTTTTTTTTTTTTTTTTAAGGCCCCCTGGATGCTTCACACTGGCCTCCTTCTCCGCGCATGTACTATGTAAATGCAATACTTTCTTCTACGCCATCTTACTGATCAACCTCTACACAGCAGTAGGTAAGTAGAACCTATCATCCACTTTATTATAATGATCCTTTTTAAAACTTCATCACGATTTGCAGTCCCAATAAATGTCTGACATAATCAGATGGTTTCCCTATAATAACGTGTTGTGGAGATAACACTTTATCATTACCTTTCAGGACCCTGGTTCATTGGAGAAATAATTGACGGCCATGTGGGAGCGTGCTTTGCATTCGGAGTGGTTGTTGGAGGCCATTTCTTACAAGGAAGCCTGACGTATATGGTTGGAATAACACAGGTTTGTGAAGAAATAGCACGTCCTTCACACAAGCATTTATTAGCAATACACATAGAAAATTCTTTAATGAATTGTAACGTAAAGTGAATTCAAAAGATTTGAGAATGAATAAGCTTACTCAGGCTGTGTGAATAAATATATCTACTAAGTGATTCAATATACGATAAAACAAAGAAATCACATACAGAATAATAAAAAGTAAATATACATCACTAAATGGGGTGGAGACTCCGTCGATTATGCTATAACCCTGTCTACTCCGTTATAACACATGACCGACACCCTAGGGTGTACAAGAGAAATAGGGCAATCATACTCACATCCTATCTAGATGGAAGCCTAGTGGAGTCTCCTGAGACAAGGTGGGTAGCAGAGTTTTAACCTGTTAGTCCCTCCTCCAGTGTGCATCCCGCATGTCTCTGTGATCACTAAGGAATGTGGTCTTATCAGCACAATGGGGGATGGGTTCTCTAACCCACTTCGTTACAAGGGGAAACAAACTATTATACAGAGTATTAAACAGCATTAAAGGGGAGAACCAGTCATTTAAAAATACCCTTACAATACATGAATTAATCAAATTATTATTATTCATTGTTCCTCGTCTCTGGAATTCTCCTCCACTTTGTGTGTGCACACATATAGAATTGGATTATCACAGTTTGTTCATTTACAGCACCTCTAGTATAAAGAATTGCTACTTAAAGGGGTTTTTCCATGAAAAGTATTTATCATTTATCCACATGATAGGTGATAGGGGGTCTGACTGTCGGACCCACAGTGATCCCAAGAACAGGGAAGGGTCCAGGAGTCTCCTCTCTGAATGGAGCAGTAGTCGCATGTTGGTCCACCAGTACAGTCACTTCTATGGGACTGACATAGACTGTGCTCCATTAGTCTCATGCATTTGAAAGGAACAGCTTACCGACATGTGCACTACCTCCCCATTCTTGCAGGGACCCTAGTGGACTCCTCGTTCACTGGAGGTCCCAGTGGTTAGATATGGTATTTATGATCTATTCTGTGGTTGGGTGATGAATATTTTCATGTGATAACCTCTACCACCACTAAAGTGATCCATAAAATAACAGTTATAGCTATTCTATCATTTATTTTGTTTTTATGTGTTAATTCTTTGCAGATGGTTTTCTTTAATATTCCCATGACTATGTATCTCTGCTGGTGTCTGCTGCTGCGGTGTAGAGGCTTTGGTTTCTTCTCCCACCTGAAGAATAGTAGGAAGATCGTCTGCATTCCCATACACCTCTTCATGTTTCTTCTGCTGGCATGGCAGACCTACTCCGTCTTCTTCTTGATGTTAACCTATGGCACCTTAGCGGCCTTCCTTTCCCCAATGAAGCTGTGGCTGGTGGTAGCCACGTTGGTGTTGGGTAGGAGAGTATGGGTATACAACTCTGCAGAACTGAGATCGTACACAATTGAGCTAAAAAATTGCCAAAGTACTTGATCCAAGCTCACCTGACGCCTACAACAGGTGGGTTGTGTGTGGTGCATACTATAATCCGAAACGACACATAGCACGCCAAGTTGTACTGGGACGGTTTACTATTTCCACTAGTTTTGATTTGCTGGATATTTGTCTTCACATGAATCAACTAAAAAAAAACGTATTCAGGTGCACGATGCACACACTGAACTGTCCAACAAATAACACAAGGTAATATTTTAAAGGGAATGTATCATACAATTACATCTTTTGTTAAATTAGGTTTTTATTAAAACTTTTTATATGAAAAGAAAACCTTGAAATATTACACTGGCCACCAGAACACACACTATAAGCGGACAAGTCCTGCTTTTTGCAGCTCTCTTATCAGCTTTGCCATGTAGACTGGGACAGAGTCCGCAGAGAATAATTTAAACAGAATCTCTCAGCTTTACAGACTTGTCCGGTCTAGTAATTACTGACAGGTCCTCTTTGATCCAAAATGAAAGAAAGGCTACACCCTTAACTGCAAAACGCTAAAAATAGTGTTAGCTTTAATCTATAGCCAGCAATCCAGTAGAATTATCTACTGGTTTGCCGACTATGGATTAACGCAAACACGTTATTCACTTTTTGCAATTACAGAAGCTGCCATTATTTCATTTTGGACTATTTGAGGAGCCATTTGGACTTGGCTCCCATCTGGGCGAGCACCGACCCTCCTCTATACAGACAAGGGGTGCTGTATTATTTTTCTTTAGGTCCTCTTTAATTACAGTTCTATTATACTTATTATATATTGTGTCATCCATTATACTAGCAATAAGGCCTCATGCACACGAATATATGTATTTTGCAATGCACACAGCGCCGATCCACAAAATTCTGATGGCATCCGTGTTGCATCTGTTTTTTTGGGGGGGAACCAATTAACTTTTAATGGGTCCTTGGACTGCATTTTGCGGCCAAGAATAGGACGTTCTATCTTTTGTGCATCCGTATGTCTGTTCTGCAAGGAGATAGAACATGTCCTGTGCTTGGCCACGGACCACAGCTCCATTGAACTCAATAGGTCTGCAAAAAAACGGATGCAACACGGACGTCATCTGTATTTTGCAGCAAAATGTATATGTGCACATGAGGCCTCATATCCATCTGCCCTGTCTTTTGGAGATTGGAGTCTACTAACATATGTCTTACAATTGACACCCATTCATTACAGCTGCCAAAAAGCATCCACCTACTGCTGCACTGTGTATGGCTGCTCCCGGTAAAGTTTCTGAAAATATAAAATGAACAGCAGCATTTAAACTAGTATATGTTCTTTAATGCAATGAAACAAAAAAAATGAAATATGTGATACATTCCCTTTAACAATAAATGAATAACCTATTAAGGCTACTCTCACACTAGCGTTAATATTTTCCGCTATTGAGATCCGTCATAGGGTCTCAATACCGAAAAAAAACACTTCTGTTCTTGTCCCCATTCATTGTCAACGGGGACAAAACGTAACTGAACAGAACGGAGTGCTTCAAAATGTATTCTGTTCCGTTCTCCTATTGGAGAGCAGAGCACAGCATGCTGCAGTTTGCTTTCCGTCCTGGGATGCAGAGCAAGACGGATCCGTCATGACCCACAATGCAAGTCAATGGGACGGATGCGTTTTCTCTGCCACAATAGAAAAACAGATCCGTCCCCCGTTGACTTTCAAAAGAGTTCATGACGGATCCATCTTGGCTATGTTAAAGATAATACAACCAGATCTGTTCATAACGGATGCAGATGGTTGTATTATCAGTAACGGAAGCGTTTTTACTGATGACTGCCGGATCCAGCAAAAACGCTGGTGTGAAAGTAGCCTAATATAGTGTAATCTTTTATAAGGTGATTTATTGTTTGTATTATGTACAAGTTAATGGGCATTTGAAGATTGCTCTATAGGCTGCTATATTTAAAGGGGTTGTCCAGCCTTTATTAACCTATTTAACAGTACAACAGCGTATACATTTCTGACCTATCAAAAGGGGAATTGGGACAAAATCTGCACCGTACTAGAACAAGGAGAACAGAAAATTGTAAGTGGAGAAGAAAGTATAATCTTGTATAAGGTGATTTGATATAAGATGATCTGCATGTATATGTACAAGTTAATGGGCATTTAAAGATTGTTCTATAGGCTGCTATATTTAAAGGGATTGTCCACTGAGTGATGGCCTATTCTCAGGATAGGCCATTACTAGCTGATCAGCAATACCACATCAGCTGTTCTGGTGTAGCTCTGTTGTTGGTATTTGCCACTCAAACTACACAGCTCCTTCAGCGCTGTACTGGAAGGAGCTAGTTCCCACAGCGCTTCTTCCATTGACTTCAGTGGGAGCGGTGATGTAGTAACGAGCTCCCTACACTACACGGTTGACGAAGCTGTATGTCCTAGTGTATTATGGCATTACTAATTGCTTTACGGTCAAATTGTTTGTAATTAGACCTTCTTGATGTTATAAGGGTACGGCCACACAGTCCGGTTTCTCGATGCAGTTTTGGAAGCCAAAACCTGGAGTGAACTAAAAAAGGAGGAGACGTTGTATCTGTCCTTTATACTTTCTTTCCATTTATGATCCACTTGTGAGTTTGGCTTCCAAAACTGCATCAGGAAACCAGATCACGTAGCCGCACCCTAAGGGTCATTACAACTCAACCCCCTCCTTCTGATATGACCGCCTGACTGCTGAAAACCGAGCTCACCATTGACAGCCGCATTGTGTTACTGTATATATTACCCATTCAGAACTCAGTGCTCTGTGCCCAGAGCGGTGGAACTCCCTCTATGGAGTCCTATGGTAAAGAGCTCATTCACATGGCAGTAGACTGTACGGCAGCACATGGGGGGCAGACCAGTAGGCACACCTCTGAATCGAAATATATTGAGGAAGTATTCTTTCTCAGGAAGCAATGGTCGGTAATACAGCATCTGATGGAGGATGCCTCATTGTGAGGCATATAGGGCTGTAGTAATGCCCCATAGTCCTCTATTAATGCTGTATTACAGCCCTGCACATCACAATTGTATAGAGCTATAATACGCTTGTGTAGATGAGCCTGTAATTTTAATTGTTTGGTGAGAAAACTTCTGAGATCTGACTTTTGTCCAATTATTATTATTTTTTCTTTCTTGGCTGAGCATGTATGTGTCCTCAATGAAGGGAGAGGAATAAGCCTCAGGCAGAGACTTCTGGTGGTGGCTTATCTTAACGTGAGTACAAAGGATCCACCCTGGTGAAGCCTTCTGCTGTGACCAGAGTGCGCTGGTCCATACACCATTAAAAGGTATATCGATGTTTGGCCGAAAGGACACTTTTTAGGCCTCCATAGGTTGTACGAGGGGCCTATGGATACGTTTGATATATGCACATACAGCAAAAAGACACTGCAAGGAGCCAAAGGGCATAGTGCAGTTGTCAATTTGACTGTTTTGCCTTGAGCATCAGATCTTTTACATCTGACCACGCTAGGATATGGGATTACTTTTCCCAGGTTCAGTCTTCTAGTCAAAACAAAAAATCCTTAAAAGGGTTCTTCGGGAATTAAGACAATGAAAATACTAAAATATTACTTTATTATAAATATTTCCAGAAACTTTTCATTAGTTATAATAACTCCTTTTGTCTAGGAAGCAATAATTAGGAAAAGTAAAATGGCTGCCGCCCTATTAGTACACACAAAACATGTCCTAATCACACAGCAGGAGAAGTTACTTCACAACACTGAGCTAAAGAGCTGCCTCATCCTCCTCTCTGCTTGTCAGGGATTATGATCCTGAATACAGATGATCAGATCTTCATCTGAATCTCTGTAGGAATGGAGTTCATGAGGAGACATGAAGTACAGAGAGGATGGACAGGACATAATGTGGTAATGGAGACTGCATACAAGAGCTGCTGCTCATTATCAACATCTCCACTATCCTCTCTGTACTTAATGTCTCATCATAAGCCTCCATTCCTACAGAGATTCAGCTGACGATCTTATCTGTATTCAGGATCATAATCCCTGACAAGCAGAGCAGAGAGGAGGATGAGGCAGCTCTTTACCTCAGTGTTGTGAAGTATCATGTCCTCCTGTGTGATCAGGACAGGTTCTGTGTGTACTAATAGGACAGCGGCCATTTTATTTCTCCTGATGATTGCTCTCTAGACAAAACTAGCCATTCTAACTAATGAAAGGTATTTGGGAATAGATTTATAATAAAGTAATATTTAAGTATTTTCATTTTCTTAATTCCTGGAGAACCCTTTAATGAACTGGTGTCAGGAGAAATACAAAATGCACCACTGTGTGTATGTCCCAAAACCTGTTAAAAAGTTGGATTTTGATTCTTAGGGAGCCACTTCCACAAGGTGGCGCTAGCGAGATGGTTCTCTTTCCTTGGGGGGAAATGCATAATTAGCATTTGAAAATGATCCCAATGTGCTGTAAATGATTTATTGTCTGGATCTGTCACTGGAAATTCTGCTTTCACTGGGGAAGAGCCAAAGGTCCCAGGACAATACTGATCATCACAGATTATCCATGCGGAGCATAGAATGTGAAGAATACATATTAATATGTGATAATTATGTTCTAATCATTATCTCGGCTGTGTCACGTAGATTTATAAGCGTCTGAGCCTGGAATTTGAAAGTCTGCAACTTTTTCTTCTTGCTGGAGACAGACTTTCTGTATTGGCGTGAAGTTTTAGGATTACAGTTTTAGTGATTACGTGTACCAGGCACTATTGCATCTGTACGGCCAACATTCTGACATTGAAGCCTTTCCTTTTACTATTGCGAGAGGTTTTTCTGGAATCCATTTCCGTTTTTGGCAATAAATTCAAGGTCCAGAAATAAGGCACATACGAGGTTTACAGGGTTTTCTTTCTTTGACATTGCAATGTATCACAATCTGCCGGCTTCCTTCACACACAATTTATTGCATACTTTTCATTTATTTTAATTTTTTTTCTGTATATTTAGAACATGTTTTTTTTTCAGTAGTTTTTGAACTAATATACAGATTCCTGTGGGGAAAAACTCCATACCTAGAGCATGCTGCATTTTTGAGGAGAAAAATGCTAAAAATGCAATGCAACTAAAAACTAGAGATGAGCGAACGTGCTCGTAACGAGCGCTGTAGCGCTCGGCTCCCCTGCGCTCGCATGGGCGCAGGCATCCGCTTCCGTCCTCCTCAGCGAGCGCAGGGGAGCCGAGCGCTACAGTGCTCGTTACGAACACAACGTAAAATTTCATAATTTACTTCAGACTTTAAAGTAACATTTGCCCATGTGAAAAAAACAGTCGTTGCGACAAACACAAAAATAAAAAAAAACTGTGTGAAACTAGCCGGCAATTGCATGGGGTCCTGTAAAACCCCATTCACATGCTTTGTACTGTACTACAAGTCTCCTCATGCCAATTAAAGTGCTCCCTCCCCAAGGCGATATAGTACCCCCCAAATCCTGACTTGGGCCTCTCAGCTGGTTAAAGGGGTATTCCCCACTGTCTGCAGCACCCCTCCATTCATTTCTATGGAGCCATCGAAAATAGCTGAGTGCTTGTTTGGCTATTTTTGTCAGCCCCATAGAAATTAATGGGAGCAGTGGCCGCTCAACCGCTGTTCGCTCTCATTCACTTCTATGGGGCGAGAGCGTTGGCCAGACCCTGGAAAACCCAGGGTCCTCTGGCCACTACCTTCCCTGCTCCGTTCTCCGTGTAGGTGCAGGTAAGACACCTATCAGACAATGGGGGCATAACCTAGCTATATACCCCCATTGTCGGCAGGGGAGATTTGCCCATAGACCTTACAGGGAAATTTACTGGTGGGCCGATACCCAGGGGGCCTCCAGACAGCCGGCCAGTGGAAGTTTTTGGGGATGTATTTTGTGCTGCTGGCAGTATTTTGTTATGGACTGTGGTATCTGGCTCTGTTGGGGTGGTATAATGTGCCACAATATGGTATTGCTGGTCCTGCCTTCCATCAATTTGGACCCGGCTCCAAAACAATTGCAATTTTTTAATTATTTTTTCCAGGGCCACTTTAAGTTCCCAGCCCGCCCCGATTGTCTGAGATGGTATAACTCCTTTAAGCCAGTACTCTCTGCTCTGATGAGGGGCAATCGCCCCGAAACAGCTGTCTGCAGATGAGGTGCTGGCTTATTTAATATCCAAGTCATGTCTCAAGGCCTGTTTAAAGGGTTGAACATTGACTTATAGGATAGCTGCCTTACATCTGGTGGCGTCAGAGGCAGAGCTCATTGGTATTGCTTTAAGCGAGTGAAATGTTGCCTCTATACATTGGTGTTAAATATCAGACGTTTCTTCCAATGCCAAACAATCATTTAGTAATACCTGAAGAAATTTCTAGTCTAAAATAAATGAGTCCATCCTGCCGAGTGTCAGCATAAAGGCTGCATGTACCATAGGTGTTGAGCAGGGGTGGGCACTCCCAGCATAGGCGGCAGATTGTGTTGCTGAAAGTTTGGTGTCTGCAAGTCAGTTCCATTTATCTGAATGGGCAAAACACATGGTTTTCTGCAAGCCTCATTCAGATGGATGGAACTGATTTTTCAGTCGCCGAAAATCTGCCGCGTGTGAAGGCGCCGATCCGATCAGATACTGATGACTAGAGATGAGCGAACGTGCTCGTAACAAGCACTGTAGTGCTTGGCTCCTCTGCGCTCGCATGGGCGCAGGCATCCGCTTCCGTCGGGTGAGGAGGACGGAAGCGGCTGCCTGCGCCCATGCGAGCGCAGGGGAGCCGAGCGCTACAGTGCTCGTTACGAGCAAGTTCGCTTATCTCTACTGATGACCTATCCAGACTACAGATCATTTTTTGCAATGAGTCGGATAACAAACCTATAATAAAGGCACATATTGTATTTTAATAACTTGGAAGCATTTTATTTATTTTTACGAAAACATATACAATTTCAAAGCTGCTTTCAGTCGCCATACACAGAGCTCCCTCCCGCTGCTTCTGAAGTGGTCTTCTGTCTGGGTACTTTAGCCAAAAATGCGCTCCTCCTGTTACAGCTGTCTTCAAGTGGTCTGTTTTTGTATTTACTGTACTTTTGAAAAAGCTGGGTTTAATGGGAAGCCTTCAAGTTGAACATATGGTATCTGATCTGCAGGCAGCATGTTATAAAGCTGGAGGAGCGGAGCAGATTGATATATGGTTTTGTTGGAAAAGATTCAGTAACATTTAAGTAAAACATCATTTTATTCATTAACGTCCTAGCTCATTCTGTACTTCGGAGTCCAATGGGTGGTGCTGCTCAGTAATTTTGAGACCGAGTAGGACCACCCACTGGACTCATAGAAAGAGCGCGCATGTATCATAAATGAATGAAATACAGTTTATGCTGGATCTTTTCTCTCAAAACTATATATTCTCAGTCTGTTCTATAACTTGTTGCCTGCAGATAGGACTGCATGGACAACCTGACAGGTTTCCTTTAAAAGGGAGGACCATAAATGTAATTGTGACTTTTTAGAAACTTATTTGGTGGGGTTGTGATCATCAAAGATTTTCAGCATAAGGCAGATGCACACAAAAGCGAGTTCAATTAGATAAACTCGCAGCGTGTGCCATTGTGAGGTCCTATTCTGACTTCTGCTCCTCTGACAGCAGGATCGGCACAGCATTAGGGCTCATGCACACAGCTGGTTCCCATGTTGCAGCCCGCAAGTAGTGGGTCGGCAATATACAGGCACTGTCCGCTTGTGCGCCACATCATGGATGCGGACCCATTGACTTGAATGGGTCCACAATCTGGGAGGTGCGGTGCAGAACAGAGGCACAGAACCCTACGGAGTGCTTCTGTGGGTTTTCTGTCCGCGCCTCCGCATTGCAAAAAAGTAGTGCACTACTTTTTGCGGTGCGGACTGTGGATCCCATTCAAGTGAATGGGGTCTTGCGTCCACATACGGCAGCTCTACGGTCGGTGCCGATGCATTGCGGACTGCAATTTGCAGCACACGTACATGTGCATGAGCCCTTATAATGATTTCTAATGCTGTGTAAATCTGAGAGACCTGGAATCTATTTTATTACACTGAGAGCATTATGTCAGTGTAATTCATTAGGTTCCAGGACTCTCACGGTCATACAGCGTTATAAATCAGTATAATGCTGTGCGATCCTGTCAGAGGAGCAGAGGTCAGCACAGGACCTCACACTGACGCATGCTGTGAGTTTCTTGCATTGAACTCGCTCGTGTGTTTCTGTCCTTAGGGCGACAGTGTTCTGTAGTGCATAATAGGTGCAGCTCAGAAATGTTAAGATACTATGGTGGATTTCATATATCTATACAATTATATACCTCATTTATTCATAATGATCTTCGCCGGTTATTCATCTGCACTGTATACCCATTGTATTTAATGCATTCAGAAACAGTATGCACTTTTTTTTACAGATGTAATATAAAAATTCTGGTTTTGTTTTTTAAATCAAAATAAAAATGATTGTTTTAAGTTTCAAAGGTGTTTTTTATCAATAAGAACAATAGTAACAATTCTCACAGTTCATGGGGAATAGACTTAGTCTGGATAGTTGGATTTTAAAGTTTTTAAAATATTACACTTAGGTAATTACATTGTGAATAATTGGTAACTTATCTGCACACTGTGCACATTACATATGACAAAAAAAACGCATCATAATACAGGAGCAGCAAAGTGAATGAGACTTACCGAATCTCACGTACACTTTGCATAATTTTTACGTGTGGAAATTTACCTGCCGCGCAGATTTTGAAGTCCGCAGCATGTCAATTGTTTCTGTGGATTTTTGGTGCAGATTTCACCTGTTGTAATGCAAAGATTGAGATCGGGGCAAAACTGCATTAAAATCCACAAGTAATAAATGCGTATTTTGTGTAGAAATGCAGAGAAATACGCACCTGTGTGCAGATACCCTTAAAGTACTTTTCACAGCCGGGACTGTACTAGGCGGTGACTTCTGGCACCACTGCTGAACAGCTCTGTGCGCTGAGGCCAGGCACCAGAACGCCAAAGCTCAGTTCTAGAGATGAGCGAACGCGCTCGTAACGAGCACTGTAGCACTTGGCTCCCCTGCGCTCGCATTGGTGCAGGCAACCGGATCCGTCCTCCTCACCCGACGGATCCCGATGCCTGCGCCCATGCGAGCGCAGGGGAGCCGAGCGCTACAGTGCTCGTTACGAGCATGTTCGCTCATCTCTACTCAGTTCACATGAATAGGAGCAGTGCTGCAGTCACCAGGCACGGCAATTACACTGTGTACAGAGCTGTGGCGCTCCGGGCAAAGCAGCTCCTGAAACAGTTTTTTGGACTCGCACTTCAAGGGATTCTGTCAGCAGCTTTTCACATAGAGTTATTTATACCATCGGATTCGGCCAGTTATAAGCAGTTCTAAATTGTAATTGTTATAGGTCACAGAGGCAGTTTTTGTGTTAAAAAAACGATTTTTAGTAGCTGTCACTCACTATTATAAGGAGCCCAAGGGGAGTTGCCAACCGTTGCAGGAGCCCGGGCTCGGCGATTCCTTGGAGCCCAGGCACGCCCACCTACTTAATATTCACTTCACTGACTCGCTCAGTGAAGCTTCGGCACGGACGAAATCCCGCGCATGCGCAGTACATCAAGAGGCCTGCGCCCGTGCAGTCTGCGGGCACTGGCCTCTCCTGATGCGTGCCTGGGCTCCAAGGAATCGCCGAGCCCGGGCTCCTGCAACGGTTGGCAACTCCCCTTGGGCTCCTTATAATAGTGAGTGACAGCTACTAAAAATCGTTTTTTTAACACAAAAACTGCCTCTGTGACCTATAACAATTACAATTTAGAACTGCTTATAACTGGCCGAATCCGATGGTATAAATAACTCAATATGTGAAATGCTGCTGACAGAATCCCTTTCAGTTATTTGGTCAGTTATTTCGATCAGTTATTGTGAGCCAAAACCATTAGTGAAACCTACAAACCTACACAGAGATCAGGTATAATAGAAAAGATTGGCACCTATTCTGTGTTTTTGACTTGCACCTGGTTTTGGCTCACAATAACTGATCAAAATAACTGACCAAATAGCTGAAGTGTGAACACAGCCCTACCTGCGGTTGTGCTCCTGTGTGAACAGGATTCTCTGCAACCAAGCACTTTTATCTAAAAACAGCTGATGGACAGAAGTGCCAGGAACTAAACCTTCGCAATGTGATATTAAAGGGGTGATCCAATCCCTAAAATGTCTCCCCTACTACCCGGGCCCCTCACACAGGTTGTACTTACCTCGCTCCCCGCACTCACATCGCTTCTGACACCCACACAACCACCGCTGCATCTCCCTGGACTCACTGTTTGTGCAAGAGCCCTAAGGCTACTGCAAATCCAAGTGACCCTTTAGTGCACATTACAAGTGAAGGGAATTATATGTGGCAGTGAATTGTAATATGAGAGATCAGTAATGTCCAGTGCTCAGGAGACAGACATTAATAATACAATAAATCTGATTGTACTGATTGTTTATTAAGATGCAGGATTCATCCAGATATTTCTACAATCTGTTTCCCTAGATTTCCACCTTTCATCATGGACACAAAAGCGCCTGCAAGAGAAGCATATAAAACTATTACACAAGCATTCAAAAGAACGCTGACAGATTAAAGGGGTATTCCCCAAGTCACTTATGTCTTATCAACAGGAAATGCCATAAATGTCTATGATGGGAATTAGAATTGAGCGAACCTGCCTTTTGGCAGATTCGAGTTAAGGGTTTAAGCGAATTACGTAATGGATTCTGTTCTCACAGAATCCATAACATAATACAGGGATGGCCAACCTGGGGCTCTCCAGCTGTTGCAAAACTACAACTCCCAGCATGCCCAGACTGACTACAGCATGGCATGGTGGGAGTTGTAGTTTTACAACAGCTGGAGAGACACAGGTTGGCCATCCATTATGTAATACAATGCCTTTAGAGTCCTTCCGTTTTGCATGCCGTCATAATACAACTGTATGGCCAGCAGAACGGAACCCTCGGGAGCTGGCCATACACTTGTATTATGCAGTAGTCCGGCATTGAATTACGTGATGGACTGTCACATTGAAAACGCAGCACAGTCTGTAGGTGGCATGTTCTAGAGCAGGAAGAGATTATGTATCTGGAAAGATTTAGTAGAAGGCCTCATGCACACGACCGTATGTTTGGTGCGGATCGGATACAGACCCAATAATTTCAATGGGGCCACATCCCGTGCTGTCTGCATCTGTACTGTACGTCCATTCTGTGGCCCCCTCAAAAAAGATACATCCTATTCTTGTTTGTTTTGCAGACATTTCTAGAGTAGTTTGGTCATCTGCATGAGGCCTAACTTGTAACTTACTGATGACTGGGACAAGCCTCCCTAGCATCGCGTGTGACGCTAGGGAGGCTCGTCCTCGCCACCGCCTGCCATTGGCTGCCCCCGGATGTTTAATGCCCCTTTCACGCGAGCGGGAGACTCGCATGCCTCCCGCAACGCATCTACAGGGCTGGAGTCCAGCCCTGTAGATGCATTGCGAGAGACATGCGAGTCTCCCGCTCGTGTGAAAGGGGCATTAATCCGCGCACGAGGAGAAGCAGCAGCCGTGGGGGGCCAGGTAAGTAGAAGTGAGGGGCCCTCGCGTATTTGGGGGGGGGGGGGGGGGGGATGGAGAAATGGGGAACAGTTTTAAAGGCGTTTTTCTGCCGCAATTTTTATAGCTTTCTAGACTTCACTCACTGCTGAATCATAAATCAACGTGAGAAATAAACGCCACGGATCTGCGGTGCCCAGCACCTGACGAGCTCGCTGTTCCTTGCTACTCATGCATCAGTCATCACTGTTGTGGCAACAATTCCACATGGCGGGTCTTGAAAGATAAGTCACTTCTCTTATAAAACACAGACTATCTAGATGTTCTCGCCCCCGTGCCATGCTGTCTGTCAGCACACTTCTGTTACTGAAACATTACAAGTTTGTTACATAGTTAATACGGTTGAAAAAAGACACATGTCCATCAAGTTCAACCAAGGGTGGGGGTAGGAGTGATGAAGGGGAGGGGGACGGGTAACCTTAAGACATGACTCTACATTTCTTAATATGTGGTGACCTTCTTTTTCTCTAAGAATTTATCTAAGCCTGTTTTGAAGCCCTCAGCTGTCTTTGCTGTGACCAGCTCCTGCGGTAGACTGTTCCACAGATTCACAGTTCTTATAGTAAAGAAGGCTTGTCGCCCCTGGAGTCTGAACCTTTGCTTCTCCAGGCGGAGGCAGTGCCCCCTTGTCTTTTGAGGGGATTTTACCTGGAACAGTTTTTCACCATATTTTTTTGTATGGGCCATTTACATACTTATACAGGTTGATCATGTTCACTTTCTTTTGGGAGGCGTCTTTCACATATACAGTACAGCCTTCCAGCACCGAATTCAGCCAGATCTCTGCTGGACCCCATTATAGTTAACGGGGCCGGCAGGCATTCCAGTACCGTCCGACAAAGCCGAATCCAGAGAGCTCTGACAGGCTGTTCTCTCCCGGACCAGCCTGCCGGATCCCTTACTGCATATATGTAAAACTTGCCAAAACAGACTACGAGGTGGGTGCAGGGTTTATTCTTTATGGTAACCTCATCAGCATGCTGTCTAAGGCTACTTTCACACTTGCGTTTCTGCTGGATCTGGCAAGGTTCAGCAAAAACACTTCCGTTACTGATAATACAACCGTCTGCATCTGTCATGAACGGATCCGGTTGTATTATCTTTAACATAGCCAAGACGGATCCGTCATGAACTCCACTGAAAGTAATTGGAGGACGGATCATTGTTCTGTTGTGTCAGTGCAAAGCAAGTGCAAATGTCAGCAGCTGACACTCCAGAGTCTCTGGCTGTTATGTAACTATAATCACCAGCATGTTCTGATAGCATTCATACTGGGAGTTGTAGTTTGACACTGGTTGGAGAGCCACAGAATGAATATCACTATCCTAAGGAGAAGAGGAGGCCACTTCCTATAGAGCAGAAGACTTCTGTATAAAGTGGTCTATACTTTGGTTTCGGGTAAGGGCTCATGCACACAAACGTATTTTCTTACCATGTCCGTTCCGTTTTTTTTTTGCAGACCATATGCGGAACCATTCATTTAAAAAAAAAAAAATGGAAGTTACTCCATTTGCATTCTGTTTCCGTTTGTCTGTTCCGCAAAAAAATAAAACATGTCCTATTATTATCCCGCATTACACACAAGGATAGGACTGTTCTATTAGGGGCCAGCTGTTCTGTTCCGCAAAATTCAGAATGCACACGGACGTCATCCATATTTTTTGTGGATCCGTGTTTTACAGACTACAAAATACATATGATCGTGTGCATGGGTCCTAACAGGGTACTAAGTTACTGCATATACTCCAAGGCCAGAAACAGAATGCACACAGAGTAAGGGCTCATGCACACAGCCAGTGCCGGCCCGTGCCCGTATTGCGGCCCACATACGCCAGGTCCGCAATACACGGGCAGCGGCCGTGTGCAGCCCGCCAGAAACAGAATGCACACAGAGTAAGGGCTCATGCACACAGCCGGTGCCGGCCCATGCCCGTATTGCGGCCCACATATGCCGGGTCCGCAATACACGGGCAGCGGCCGTGTGCAGCCCGCATCACGAATCGCATCATGGGTCCGCAATCCGGGAGATGCGGAGCGGAGGCATGGATCAGAGCACCACGGAAGCACGTGAATGGGTCCGTAATCCGCATACGGTGGCCCCAATGTCAGGGCCCGTGCGTTGTGGACCGCAAATTACAGTCCACAGCCCAGGCACTGACTGCACACTGCTCGTGTGCATGAGCCCTAACTTCTGTTTTTTGGGTTTTTTTTGCGGACCCATTGAAATGAATGGTTTTGCATACGGTCCGCAAAAAAAAAATGAACGGACACAGAAAGAAAATACTTTTGTGTGCGTGAGCCCTAAAAGTAATAAACCTAGGCCTGTGATGGCTAACCTCCGGCACTCCAGCTGTGGTAAAACTACAACTCCCAAAATGTATACTTGCTTGGCTGTTCTCAGAACTCCACAGAAATGAATGGGAGTCGTAGTTTTGCAACAGCTGGAGAGCCGCAGGTTGGCCATCCCTGCCCTATGTGTTCAGATTTCTGTAGTTTTTTCCTTGCCCATTGTCAGGATTTGCTTGGGATAGAAGAATTAGTTTGGGAGCCTCAGTAGAGATCAGACATGAGGTGGCTCATGCACGGTTTTACACAAGCAGCATGTAATGCTTCATTTCCCCTGAGGTGGCGCTGCAGGGTAACTGAACACTTCTGCTGCTGGGGCCCCCAGGTGGGGTAACTACATATTACTACTGATCACCTGGGTTCCCAGCAGCAGGACGCACTGATCAATTTGTCGTTGGAGGACCCATCATCCAAGGTGTGCAACCCTTTAATCCTCTTATAATACAACATCATATTTTTATTATTTTTTACCTGCCGTATTCTCAATTCCTTGTACAACAGTCTCCTTAACCTGCACAGAAGATAAGAAAACCCATATTAAATGCAGGTAGAAACATATACTGTAGGTGTTAACATCTTACAGCCACCTGTATGGAGAATAAAGGAGAGAGAGAGAACTGTGATTTTCTTCCTTGTCACATATCTCCAGAACAGCTTGGTAAATGACAAGAACAGATTCAGAGTTACGTAATATTTCAAGACGACAAGAAGCATGCGCTGGGAAAGTATCACACCGGGAATCAAGCAGGGAGATGAAACGCTTTAGAAAACAGAGCCATGTGCCCAAATTACTCCTCTAAAAAAAAACTACATTATTTCCTTACATGCAATTTTCAGACTTCCCATAGATGCATTGATACCGTGCTATGCAGCCAAGAACCATGGAGCAAGGGTTTAACTTGTTTCACGCGTTTCAGTGGCTTTGCTATCTGTCTTTTTACCCACATAACTTGTACAGGCGAAACATTATCTCCACCAGCATAGGCCAGAGACATTGTGATTTCAATTTAAAGGGGTTATCCTCGAAAATGACTTATCTTCAGATTAGGTCATCGTTATCACATCAGGGGGGTCCAAGTCCAAGCATCCCTGCTTATTAGTTGTTTCAGCTCTGGTCAGCGATACAGGCTCCTGGCAGCTTTGCAAGGACAGCACCGTGCATAGTATAGTGGTAATGCTTGGTATTGCAGCTTGGCCCTATTGACTTGAATGGGGCTGAGCTGCAACTAGGCCATGTGACCGATGTACAGTGATGTCCCTTGCCTAGGAAGAATCATAAATATCCTTTCCTGGATAACCCCTTTAAGTGAAAAGGCCTGGGCTGCAATACCTAGTACAGCCACCATACAATGTATGGAGCTGTGCTTGGTATGTTGTGAGGAAGCTGCAGCGCTCACCGGATTGCTGTGGCCTCTTCAAACAGCCGATCGGTGGGGGTGCCAGGAATACTGATAGACTATCCTGAGAACTCCCTTTAAAGGGGTTGTCTCACTTCAGCAAATGTCATTTATCATGTAGAGAAAGTTAATACAAGGCACTTGCTATTGTATTTTTATCATCCATATTGCTTCATTTGCTGGCTTGATTCATTTTTCCATCACATTATACTCTGCTCGTTTCCATGGTTACGACCACCCTGCAATCCTCCAGCACTGGTCGTTCTTGCACACTATAGAAAAACGCACCAGCCTTTTTGAGCTCCAATGGTCCCGGCCACCAGAGAGGCCGGTACTTTTTTCTACAGTGTTCAAGCACGGCCACCACTGATGGATTGCAGGGTGGTCGTAACCATGGAAACGATCCACGTATAATCTGATGGAAAAATGAATCCAGCCAAAAAAGCAAGCACTATGGATGTTATGGACATACCTTCAATTTTCCAGTTTTCAACCACTGACTGAGCTGCTGAATACCCATTTCATGTTGATCTGCATAGTTTAAGACCATAAATCTTTCCCTGTCAAAAATTAAAAAATTATCATTATGACATAGACTACATATTTGCATCAATCAGGTACACTTTCCTCTCTCATGGCATCAGTGTCGCATAAAACAAATGTAAGTGCAGCACAAAAGATTTTTTTTTTCTAGATTTTCTAAAAACTCTATCATGATCATGTTAAAGTGCATCTGTCAGCCAATCTGTACCTATGACACTGGCTGACCTGTTACATGTGCACTTGGCAGCTGAAGACATCTGTGTTGGTCCCATGTTCATATGTGTCCACATAGCTGAGAAAAATGATGTTTTAATATATGCAAATGAGCCTCTAGGAGCAACAGGGGAGTTGCAGTTACATCTAGAGGCTCTGCTCTCTCTGCAACGGCTATGCCCTCTGAACTTTGACAGAACCACGGAGGCGTACTCACGTTTACAGTGCCTGGACCTGCCACTCAAAGTAGATAAGCCACTAGGTGTAACAGCAACGCCCCCGTTGCTCCTAGAGGCTCATTTGCATATATTAAAACATTTTTATCAGCAATGCAGGCACATATGAACATGGGACCAACACAGATGTCTTCAGCTGCCAAGTGCACATGTAACAGGTCAGCCAGTGTCATAGGTACAAATCTGCCGACAGATGTCCTTTATATGTATTTCTATAATATATCAGTGTATATGATAGATTTGTTATACAATAACATGCATGATAAACTTACAGATGGTAATAAAACAAAGAAATAAAAAGTTTTCTTTATACTATAGAAGGACCACCCACCTTGTGATATTGCGCTCTTTCAGGGTGGCCTCAGTCTGAGGAGGCAGAGGTGGTGGATAAGGAACATCCTTATTGTATTGTGAGATCTGACCACATAAAATGATATGGCTGTCCCTCGTCATCTACTTGAAAAAAATAATAATTACAAAAAAAAAAAATGGTTATCCTCCACTTAATGCAATTATTACACCTTTTCGACCAAATAAAGTCATCAGGCAGAGAAAGAAAATCACTGATCACTACATCAGACTTCCAGTGCCAGATAGCTGCCATGTAAATATGAAATAGGGCTCATGCACACAACCATCCGATCTGCATTTTTTGATAGGGACCCATTCATTTCAATGAGGCCGCAAAAGATGTGGACAGCACACTGTATGCTGTCTGCATCTGTATGTCCTTTCCAAGGCCCCCGCAAAAAACAGAGAACATGTCCTATTCTTGTCCATTTTGCAGCAAGGACAGGACATTTCTACAGAAGTAAAAAAATAAAATAAAATTCTTGGCATGCATGAGGCCAGGACAGGGGTGCACCACCAATGAGGCCTGGTGAGGCGATCGCCTCAGGCAGCACCAGGTAGGGGCAAGAGGGGGGTAGCCATGGGCTGAACGGAAGGGGTTAGGTTAAGAAATTGGTATTGGGAAGGGAGGGGGAGGAGGAAGTGTTTCAGTTTTCACCTCAGGCAGCAAAAAGGATAGGTGCACCCCTGGGCCATGATCTGCGATTTGTGGACTGCAAAACAGATACAGCCGTATGCATGAGTGCTGAATGACTTGTCCATGATTAGAATGGTTTGCAGCACATCTGCCTGTAGGCTCATTTGAAGCATGTCCTATACTTGTCCGTACGCACGGACAAGTATAGGCATTTTCAATGGGGCTGCCCGGCATGTGTTCCGAGCGCTGCGGAACACATGGCGGGCGGCCCCCATATATTTGCGGATCCGCAATAATGTGGACCCGCAAATATACGTTCGTGTGAATGGGGCCTAACCCTGGGGATCGGCTGTATCCAGGTAGGAGCACTGTGACACACAGAAAACTATTAAGGCTGCACCATACCACTCGGCCTTTCTATAAACCTTGGACACGATCGGCCCTGGGGGGGTGGCATGTTGCACATGCCATCAGACTTTAGACAGATTCATTCCTGTATCTTTCTAATGTCATAAATCCCATTAATTAACAGGCATAAATACAGAATATTTACCTGACTGATTACAACATCGCTGATTTCTCCGCCGACATTGTCAAAGTACACATCCACTCCGTCAGGACAGCAGGATCTTAACTTGTCCGCAAGACCCTTTTCCTTGTAATTCAAGGCAGCATCGAAACCCAACTCTGAGGTCAGTACTGAACATTTCTCATCCGTCCCACAAATTCCAACAATGCGAGTGCAGCCGAGGAATTGTCCAATCTACAGAACATGTATTCAGTGCATAGGTTACATCTTCTGACTTTGCAAATACATTTAAAGAGAAACTGTATTTAAAAAATGGGGTTTTCTGGTTTGCATCAATATCGTTTAAGGCTACTTTCACACTAGTGTCTCTCTTTTCCGGTATTGAGATCCGTCATAGGATCTCAATACCGGAGAAAAACACTTCTGTTTTGTCCCCATTCATTGTCAATGGCGACAAAACGTAACTGAACAGAACGGAGTGCTCCAAAATGCATTCTGTTCTGCTTGGTTGCGTTCCCATACCGTAAAACAAACCTCAGCAAGCTACAGTCTTCTTTCCGTCATGGGATGTGGAGCAAGACGGATCCATCATGACCCACAATGCAAGTCAATGAGGACGGATCCACTTTCTCTGACACAATACAAAATGGATCAGTCCCCCTTGACTTTCAATGGAGTTCATGACGGATCTGTCTTGGCTATGTTAAAGATAATACAACCGGATCCGTATATAACAGATGCAGATGGTTGTATTATCAGTAACAGAAGCGATTTGCTGAATTTGCTGTCATTTTTTTAATGTATTTCTTTTACCTTTATTGCTCCCATCTCCCATTCTGGACCATGGTCCATTGAAAGGGGGAGTGTCTATGTAACTAGCTGGGCATTGTTAGGGGCGGGGCTGGAGCTGTGGTAGAGAAAGGAGAAGTGTATCATGGGTTTGGTTGGATATAGCAACAGGAAGTGGCATTTATGTACACGATGAAAATGGGTCAGGAGGGTCCAAATTTAAAAAAAAATAAAAAATTTGGAAGATGTACAGGTCACATAAGGTAAGCAAATACTTGAGCATATCTGTTAAAACCATAGAAATCAGGGAAAACCCCTTTCAGTACATCCTGCCCTATCAGAGTAATGCACAAGGCCATAATCTCTGTCCGCATCTGATCCGGATGTGGACCCGTTCATTTTAGTGGGCCCAGCCGCAAAAGATGTGGACAGCACACCGCTTGCTGTCCACATCCATACGTCTATTCTGTGGCCATGCAAAAAGATAGAACATGTCCTATTCTTGTCCGTTTTGCAGACAAGGATAGGACATTTCTACAAAAGTTAAAAAATAAATAGTGGCAGGCACTCGGCTGGGATCCGCTTTTTATGCACTGCGCGGCCGTGTACATGAGGCCTAAAGCCTCAATCAGATGGGCACAGTGTGACTGCTTTTATGTGTCTGTACAATGGCTGCAGGTGGCTTAAAGGGGTATTCTCATCTCACAAATGTAGTTTGTATAGTTAGATATAGCCATACTAATATTATTACTAATAGAATGTATTTATATAAAATGTACCATTTAGAAGATTTCCCTATTTGTATATCCATTGTTCCACACACATCAGTCAGGCCGTTGCCCCTGGTTACGACCACCGTGGCCATGTAGCAGTGGTGGCCGGCTTATTCTTGTTCAAACCCGGTCTGAGGTAACTGCTGTATTGTGAACGCACATTACATGAGCATGTGGAGACACATCTTAGGGCTGTAGCATTTTTGTTTGCTCTTCCAAAACGCAGAGAAACGGATCCTGTTCCAAGATCAATTCATCTCTATGGAGCAGGACCCGTTTATAAAGTCTGCGTTTTGGATGGATCCTGACCATTGCGTTTTGGACTGGTAGCGTCCAAAACGCAGATGTGAAAGTACCCTAAGATGTGTCTCCGCGTGTTCATGTAATGTGCGTTCACAATACAGCAGTTACCTCAGAGCGGGTTTGAAAAGGAGCAAGCCGGCCACCACTACTACATGGCCGAGGTGGCCGTAACCAAGGGGCAACGGCCTGACTGATGTGTGTGGGACAATGGATATACAGATAGGCAAATCTTCTAAGCGGTACATTTTATATAAATACATTCTATTAGTAATAATATTGGTATGGCTATATCTAACTATACAAACTACATTTGTGAGATGGGAATACCCCTTTAAGTTTAGTTCACTGGTACATTTTATGGACACTCAGGCCTCGTTCACATTTCCGTGTCAGTGTCACATCTGTGAAAAAAAGCTTACGTGTTTCGTCCGTGAAGGATCCTTGGTTGGTCTGTGTGTCATCTGTAATTCACGGGTTGCTCTGCTGAAAATTAATTTCTAAAGAGTCTCCTATTAGTCTTCAGTGAAAAACGGACGCAACCCGGATACCATCCCTGTTGTGTCAGTGATTTTCACAGACCAATAGACTTTAATAGGCATGCTTGATCTGCATCAAGGATCAAAGTAGTGCATGACTCTGATTTTTTTAACTGACCCATGGTCAGTAAAAAAAATACTGAAATGTGGACAGATACATTTAAAACAATGGTTATGCGTGCTGTTTGCAGAAAATGCGGACAGCACACATCAGTGAAAAACGGAAATGTGGACGGGGCCTAAAATGCGGCACATTTGTAACAAATAGTCATGTACGCTGTGTTGTGGCCGATATAACATGTCAGGTTCCAGGAGATATATCTGATAGAGGAAACATACTTCATATGTCAGCTGAAGTACAGTACCGGCCTTCTACCCGTGTAGCACTTACCTGTCCGGCCAATGACCCACACGCTCCAGCAGCACCACTAACAACCATCGTCTGATTAGCGCCAGGAACCACATGACCCTTCTCTTTCACACCGAGGAAAGCAGTCAAACCAGTTAACCCGACTGCACCCAGAAAATGTGACAGATGCCCGTCCACCAGACTACGGTCCAGCTATTGGAATGAACATGGATACATTTGAAAATTTAAAAAAAGTCAGGCGGGATTCACAGCTTATACATTAATTACTGACTTTTATTATTTCTTAATCTCAATAAAATAACGTGTAATGCCCAATAATGTGATCTGGTGCATTTACTGGTCTGCCCTGCTTTATTGTTTGCAATGACAGAAGATCGGCTGTGCTACAGGGAGGGTGGAAGGTTGACGTATACAATTTGGGCAAGTCACCCAGGATGCCCTGGACCCCCGAGGCACTGTATATGAACAGGAAACTGGACCATGTGGTCCAATATACAATAGCTGACCATTAATGAACTCCCTTGATAGCACTGACCCAAAGCGTTTCAAATTACATTACAGGGGTCAATTAGTCCCACCTGATAACCGCGTCACTTGGGTTGCACAGGCTGACCACGTTCAGGTTTCTCAGAGATCATTGGACAGCACTATAGCCTGCTAAGAGGAGTAATTGCTGGATAATGTACTCTCATGGATATTAAAGAGGTATTCCCATCATAGACAATGGAGTCATATTGCTAGGATATGCCCCCATTGTCTGATAGGTGCAGGACCCAGCTCTGGGACCTGCACCTACAAGAAGAACGGAGCAGGGAGAGTTGTGGCTGGAGGACCCCGGGTTTCCCAGTGTCCGGCCACCACCAGGCGCAGCTACCGGCTGCTTCCATAGAAGTGAATGGGAGCACACCGCGCGGCCACTGCTTCCATTCATTTCTATGGGGCTGATGGAAATAGCCGAACCAGCACTCAGATATTTTCGGAGGCCCCATACAAATAAATGGAGGGTGGCTGCGCATGCGCAGTGCCCCCTCCTCAACTTTCCCCGCTCTGTTCTCCACATAGGTGCGAGTCCCAGAGGTGGAACCCGCACATACCAGACAATGGGGGCATATCCTAGCGATATGCCCCCATTGTCTATGATGGGACATCCCCTTTACCACCCTAGACCACCATGGATATCAAAGGGCTTGTCCACCTTTTATAATTCACTGGAATGATAAATTACTATTAAAACCATATGATGTGATGGCCCATCCTCAGGGCAGGCCATCACTAGCTTATTGGCAAGGGTCCGACACCCCGCACCCCATCCCGATCAGCTGTTCGGCAGTAGCTCTGGCACTGGAAGCAGACAGCTTGGTCTACTTTGTAGTGAACTGGGCTCCCCATTACAGGACCTCAGTTCATCTCAAAGTAGAGGACGCCGTCTCCTTCCAGAGCTATTGCAGGACAGCTGATCAGTGAGGTGAGACTCCTGCTGATCAGCTAGTGTAATAAAAGGTGGACAACTCCTTTAACCTCTTCTCTGTCCTCCTCGTACTATAAGATATATGCATTTACACTGCTTACCTTTGTCAGAGATTTGCCTTCCAATACACATTTTGTCTGCCAGGGCCATGTGAAGCTTGAAACTATATCCCCTGGTTTAATGTGGATGTGTCTACTTTGCTCCACCACTCCAATACCACCACTGTCCAGCACAGCTGAGATTTTCCACGGCTGGATATAATCTGTGCCTGTGTCTTCATTCATGCGGCAACGCTGGAAAAAATAAAATGAGTCATTTCTAATATGTTCTACTGAAACAAAAATGCAAGATACAAAGCCACGTGGACACAGGGTCCTAGAACATACCTATTATCATAAATATACCATTGTACAAATAAGTAGCATCTTCCTCTACTTCCTGCATTGTCTAGTTGCCCTTTCGCCGTAATTGCTTGGAAATCCTAATCACCAATAACTCTGTCTAATAGTAGACAGGAGGGGAGAGGAGGGAGATGCTGCTGCAGTAACTCACGCCCCACGTCTCCATGAGATGGCATTATGCAGAAGGAGACTGGGAGCAGCCCAAACATTCCCTCCAGATACATGCCCCAAAAATCTGCCATGTGAATGGGACCCAAGTGTAGTAAAAAAATAAAAAGGGACTAATGATCACAATTATATAATGGGGCAGTGCTTGTTTTCTTGTCACAATGTAGCCATTGGTTTATATCCAACAATCAGGAGGAGACAGATTGGAGCACACGAGCATTGTTATCTGCTTCATGACAATAAAAAAAGCTGCCGGACACAATTCTCATCTGGTTGTTTGTGTTAAAGATTTGGCCATCTGCTTTCTTCATAACGACAATAAATCCTTTTTAATAAAAAAACAAAAACAAAAAAACAAAAACAAATTACTGTCTATATACCGCAAAATCTAAAGACTATGAGATTAAAGAATTGTCTGCAGCATCAAGGTAGGATCTTCCTGCCCACAATCTAATAACACATGAAAAGCCTATCTGTGACAGAACAACTAAAACGGCATCTGTCAGCAGATTTGTACCTATGACACTGGCTGACCTGTTACATGTGCACTTGGCAGCTGAAGACATCTGTGTTGGTCCCATGTTCATATGTGTCCGCATTGCTGAGAAAAATGATGTTTTACTATATGCAAATGAACCTCTAAGAGCAACGGGGGCGTTACCATTACACCTAGAGGCTCTGCATTCTCTGCAATTGCTGTGTCCTCTCAACTGTCATTCAAAGGGCCAGGTGTGAGGACGCTTACACTGCTCAGCCCTGTCAAAGTGCAGAGGATGAGAGTTCCATAGTGTCACTGCACTTACAATAAAGAATCCTCTCATCACAGTCCTGGGTATAAATAGATGATGGGCGTGATCTCTGTATTGACATCTGATATAGTTATACATAGTTAGGGCTCATTCACACGACCGTATGGTCGCCATGCCCGTGCTGTGGACTCTAACTAACAATCTGCAAAACACGGGCACCGGCTGTGTGCACTCCCTGCTGCGGATGCAGACCCACTGGCTTGAATAGGTCGGTGATCCGCAAGATATGGCAAAAGATAGAACATGTCATATCTTTTGCAGTGCAGAACAACTGACCCGAAAGCCCACGGAATATCTTTTGCTATATCTTGCAGATCCCTGAAGCATTCAAGTCAATAGGTCCGCATCCGCAGCACGGAGTTCACGCAGTCAGTGCCCGTGTATTGCAAACCCGCTGTTTGCGGTCCAAAACACTGGCATGGCAACCATACGGTCGTGTGAATGAGCCTTTATTAGACCTCCCCTCAGTCGTCTTTTTTCCAAACTAAATAACCCTAATTTTGAAAAAATCTTTCTGGGTACTGTAGTCCACCCATTCCAGTTATTACTTTAGTTGCCCTCCTCTGAACCCTCTCCAGCTCTGCTATGTCTCTTGTTCACAGGATCCCAGAACTGTACACAGTCCTCCATGTTTGGTCTGACTAGTGATTTGTAAAGTGGCACTAGTGCACCTCATAATCTTACTGGCTTTGGCGGCAGCTGCCTGACACTGGTTGCTACAGTTAAAGGGGTTATCCCATCTTCTGCCACCGCCAGGCACAGCCCCCTCGCGGCGCTCTTAGAAATGAATGGGAGCACACCACGCTTGCGCGGCCACCGCTCCCATTCATTTCTATGCTGCCGCCGTAAATAGCCGAGCGCTGGCTCAGCTATTTCCGTCAGTTCAATAGAAATTAATATGACCCGGGCAGCGCATGGGCGGTGCGCTTCCATTCGTTTCTATTAGCGCAGCGGGGGAAGGCGGGGGGGCAGCGCCTGGTGGTGGTCGGAGCTCCTCCGCTTCGTTCTCAATATAGGTGCGGGTCCCAGCGGTGGGACCCGCACCTATAAGACAATGGGGGCATATCCTAGCGATATGCCCCCATTGTCAAAGATGGGATAACCCCTTTAAGTTTGACATCACCTAAAATTCCTTTTCCAGGTCAGGAAATGAGTTTCGGACAGAAGTCGTACACACTTTGATTATCTCTGCCGCCGCGGCAAAACTGAAGCGTGAATTGCCCGGTTTACTTTAAGGGTCCCATGTGCTATGGGGGTGCCGTCTGCATATCACATGGACAAAAAAGACTGCGTCTGAGTCATGACTAACGATGTTTAATATTTTCGACTTCTTGTGTTTGCCAATTTCTGGGGCAGTGAAATTCAAATGAAGGCGATTCACACATAAGGAAGTGAAAATATGCTGCATATTTAGTGCCGTCTCATGAGAATGTGAATGCTAATCAGTAACAAGTCCGCCTTCTGATATGCAAGATCTGGCACATTTGTTTCTTCTGTACTTATACAGAAAAATGTGCTTCTTTTTTGCACATTCAAAACTAAACAATCTTGAAGGCACTTTGCTCTCCCACCAGTAACTTATACGCTCATCGTCTTCTCCACATGTCAGCACTATACAGCCCTCTATGTCCCTCATCTTGAAATGTTAAAAACAGACATGTGTTTCCCATGAAATAGTAATTCTGGAGCATCTTGTCTTACAACTCTGCACTGCAATGCTCCTCCTGTTATTCCTCCTGGAAATGCCGTTGTCAATTTATTCACACATTCTCAGAGCATACGGTAAATCAAAGGAATGGCCAAACTCAGCGCATGAAAGCAAAAAGATGCTCCAGAATTGTTACGTTGTGTGAAATACAAGTATTTACTAAAAAAATAAATAAATAAATAACTATGATGCAAACGTCATCTCAAAACTATGGAATTCCACCTTTTAACCACTTAAAGGGGTTATCCACTTTTTACAATTGATGACCTATCCTGACACCCCCACGATCAGCTGTTTGAAGAGAAGGCAGCGCTCATACGGCTCTGTTTAAGTAAATACTACAGAGCCGTCCAATAGAAGTGAATAGGGAAGCCATACTTGTTTTATACTGCTCACCGCTGCAATTGCTTCCAGCTGCTCCCATACAAGTGAATGATAGCGCACCGCGCATGCGCGGCCCCTGCTCCCATTCATTTCTATGGGGCAGATGGAAATAGCCAAGCCAGCGCTCGGCTATTTTCAGCAGCCCCACTGAAATTAATGGAGGGCGGCTGCGCATGCGCAGTGCACCCTCCATTCATTTCCCCGCTCTGTTCTCATTGTAGGTGTGAGTCCCAGAGGTGGGACCCGCACCTATCGGATAATGGGGGCATATCCTAGCGATATGTTCCCATTGTCTGTGATTGGAATATCCCTTCAATGGGGAAGAGTGATCACTACACTGATTGATCGTTCTCCTCACGGTTTCATTGTTTCTGTGCAACACAAGCATTTCTATGGACATCCATCCTGGACAATAGGACTGATTATCAGTCCTTGTAAAAGGACCATTAGGACTGGTACTTTTCCACACCACTGCTCAAGTCCGAAGAAATTCCAGGAGTCATACCTGCTTTCCTATTTTTCTAGTTTTGTACATAAAGAAGCACAGACTGCTCACCAGATAAGGATCCACAGAAATATACAAGGTTTGGGCCATGACTTGCCCGTCCATGAGCTCCTCTGCGAGATCTGTTTCCTCCAGAAGGAAGTTTTCGGTTGATGGTTCCCCATCATTTCCTAAACAAGAATAGATCATTGGTAAACCAAGCAAGGACTATGATGGGAAATGCCATTGACCTGGACTGTACACTCATGTAAATGTTATTCTAATTAGTAGGGCTCCTAAAAGGGGTTGTCTCACTTCAGTAAGTGGCATTTATCATGTAGAGAAGGTTAATACAAGCCACTAATATATTGTTATTATCTATATTGCTTCCTTTGCTGCCTAGATTAATTTTTCCATCACATTATACACTGCTCGTTTCCATGGTTACAGACCACCCTGCAATCCATCAGCGGTGGTTGTGCTTGCACACTATAGGAAAAAGCGTCAGCCTCTCTGGTGGCCGGAACCATGGGAGCTCACATAGACTAGTGCTTTTTTCTATATTAACAGCCAAGCAAGTGTGCATGCTGGGAGTCGTAGTTCCACCACACCTGGAGGGCCAAAGGTTGCTGAACCCTGACCTAGAGACAAGTGGAGGGAAGTGGCAGGGCTGTGGGAATATCTCTCTATGTTCAGCTGTATCACAGTATGCCTTAAACAGTATGGCTGCAGGGGTTGGGCGCCATTTCAATTTTAGCCTCAGGCAGCAGAAAGGTTGGGTGCACCCCTGGGCACTAACACCAAAACCACTTGTCCTGTCGCCCTGACAGCCATCATGAGATTCTTCCAGATTCCAATCATTGCTGTTTGTGCGATCCAATTCTAGTATGGTTACTGTGGAGAAAAGAATCATGCAAAATAAGAAGTGACTCAAGTATGAGTAAAGCCATTCCCAGCAGGGGTCATTATGAATGATGAGTAAATCCCAAGATCAATGTCACTCTGCATTGTATTACTGTCTGTTGGATTTGATACGGAAATACTTGTCAAACCAGACAAGTGTGACCATATCCAGCGCCAAACCAACACCCAGGGGCTAATTTCTTTCTCAGGTGGTCACCCAGAGGGTCTTCCCTCCTCCATCTCTGCAGTTTCCCCAGCAGTTACCAGGGGAAGAATGGCCATAGTCCCTACAGGGGAATTTCATGATGGGCCAGCACCCAGGGGGCCGCTCGAGCCTACCTCATGACCACCGGGCAGGTACATAATCATCATTAATTAATGCTAGAAGCATCAGGTACTTATGCCCCTTCCTGGAGGCCATAGATCTCCTCCTGAATTTAACTGTATCCCCATCTTCAGGATGGAGGATGTGCTGCACCGTGGTATTTAGTTCTGCTGGGGTAGTATTTTGTGCTGCACTAAGGTATTGCTGGCCCCGACTACTTCAGTTGCCCCACCTCCTGTCAATTTGGACCCGCCTACAACATGGGGCCACTTTTAGTTTTTTTCCAGAGCCACTTTCCCAGTCCGCCCCCAGGGGTGCACCTAGCCTTTCTACTGCCAGAGGCGAAAACTGAATTGCCCCCCCCCCCCCCCAAAGCCAATTTCTTAACCTAACCCCTTTCCTTCAGTCCATGTCCCTTCCGCTGCCCATCTCTTGCCCCTACCTGGTGCTGCCTAAGGCGATTGGTTGTGAACCCTTTACTCTTTACGCAACGGGTCCCTTCTGCTTCTGCCCACCTATGCCAAGCTCTGTTCATTTTTAATTCTGTGGAATGAAATAAGGCAAAAATAAATCACCTACCTGGCCTAGATGCCAGCACAATTCTCCTAACCTTCATGCTCTGAACAAAAAAAAATGGAACTCCCAGAAAACCATGCCATGTATGACAGCCACATACATGATAACTTATTACCATGTACACTGCTGTCATATGTGGAGTCTTAATTAGACACAGCCTGGCATCTCCGCTTCACTCCAGGTTTGATTTTGCTTTGACTTGGATCCGCCCCATTATAACACTAAGCTTCTACTTCATATAAACCACTGAGTAAGAAGTGTCTGAGTTGCTAAAACATAAGGATGTTGGTGGTTACAGTTCCAAACAAAGCTACTGCATTGTCCGAGGAGAAACCTGAGAGGATGAGGATTTCTTCTCACTCCATGATTTCATACCATCAAACCTTGGTGCTCGGTTACCTTTAACACAGAGGTCTATGTGTAATACAAAGCTGTACTGTACCAAAGGGCATCTGTCAGCAGATTTGTACCTATGACACTGGCTGACCTGTTACATGTGCACTTGGCAGCTGAAGACATCTGTGTTGGTCCCATGTTCATATGTGCCTACATTGCTGAGAAACATGAAGTTTTATTATATGCAAATGAGCCTCTAGGAGCAACAGGGGCGTTACCATTACACCATAGGTACAAATCTGCTGACAGATGACCTTTAAAAAACAAAAAATATCTTGAAAAATAACATCTGCTTATATATGTAGCATTACGTGCCAGCCATAAAAATGAATGGCCGAACATGTAACGTAATGCATCGTCTGCCGGATATACAAGGATCTCAAAGGGACATCCATATGGCCACGTAGACACATGCTGGACACACACTATTTCTCAGCATTTTAAAATACGAGTAAAAAGTAATGTCTTTCCATTGTTTTTAATGGTGTCACATGTTGAACATGTGCCCTTTTTCTGGCATTTTGAAGTTTTATAGAGAGGCTTATAGGAAAAATGTCACGCTGTGTGTTTGCTGGGAGGATAGGTCATCAATATCAGATCAGTGGGGGGCAGCGCCCCTCTGATCAGCTGCTTTCGGCAGAACAGAAAGCTGTTTCCACGGCGTTGGGGCCACATACAGCAGCGCAGCTCCCATCCCTTTTGATCGGATATGGATGACCTATCCTCAGTATAGGTCAGGGGTCAGTGACTTCAGACACTCCAGCTGCTGTGAAACTACAACTCCCAGCATGCTCCATTCACTTCTATGGGAGCTCTGAGAAAGGCCAAGGAACTGTGCATGCTGGGAGTTGTAGTTTCACCCCAGCACCAGTCCTGAACGTTGCTGATCCCTGGGATAGGTCATCAACATCTAGAAACTGGAAAACACCTTTAATATGCATGTACCGGGGCTACATACATGGACGCACATACACGCACATGATATCAATGGATATAAAAAAAAAAAAAAACTAGCAGTGTCTCTCTGGAGACTGATAAAAAGGACTCGGCAAGTCACAGTGACTATATTTGGGGAGAGGGAGCGTGCCTGTGCGTTATTGGAACCAGACAAAGTCATAAAATCCTCTGAAACAGGAAATTAATGAACATTGATGGAACATCTTGTATCTGGAATGGGTTTTAGGTGCTGTTGACGGATCTATTCTTTTATTATTTTTGTTTAAAGAGGTGTTCCCATCTCAAAGCAGGGATGCCCAACCTGCAGCCCTCCAGCTGTTGCAAAACTACAACTCCCAGAATGCCTGGAGTTGTAGTTTTGCAACAGCTGGAGGGCCGCAGGTTGGGCATCCCTGTTTTAAATGGATTGCCGTCCCTTTAAGAGCACAAGACTTTCCCTTCCTCTGTGCAGTGACTACAGCGCGGCACTGTCCAAGTGAATGGCGGTGTCAGCAGGATTCTGCACAGTAGGGCGGCCTCTGTGCTAGAAAAAAAACACTGGGGGTCATATACAAAGATCAGCGTTTTACACAGGTTTTTGTGTTTCCCCTGGGGCGCCATAGGACTAAATTAGACGCACCTCCGGCAGTCAAGTGTCGTACAGTTGTTAAACAAAGATGCAAAACTGGTCTTGCAACTACGTTCAAGCCCAAACTTGTGTAAAATTATAGTAAATGACCCCTAGTGAGGGCACATTCACACTGAGGATTTTCCAAGCGGATTCCGCACTAAAATCTGTGCTGCAAATACATGCAGAACTTCCCCATTGATTTCAATGTGGAATCCACATGTTAAACCATCCAGCGCTTTTTCTTTAGGCACTAACTACCTAATAGGTAGTAAAAAAAACCGCATAGTGGAAAAAGAAGCAGCCTGTCCATGATTAATGAGGATTACACGTGTAATCAACGCCTGAAATTCCCACTGAAAAGGGCCAGAAATACTAAATCCAAACAAAAACCATGTAATGTCACAGCCAGTTACTTGACATGGGTCATTCCTTTACATGGCAGCCCCACTTATTAAACCCGACTATAGCATGATATCTGTTTATTACACCATCTTTGACCTCCAGTGTGGAATGTAGCAGCAGGACCGCGCAGTGTGAACACTAACAACGAGGAGCCTACACTACATATGTACAGCTGACGGCGGCGAGAAAGCAAAGGATGGATCACGTGACCGCTCACCTGGGACCCCGCGCCCGAGCTTCCTGCTGTAACCCCCTGAGAACCGAACTGCGCATGCGTGACTCTTCTTAAAGCAGCCCTCCCAGGAGGCGTGTACCTGGCAGAGAGGGTTTATGATGCCTGTGGTGTGTGTGTATTCTCTACACTAAAAGTCCACATATAAGGTACAATTTGCATGTACGTATACGTGCGATAGAGCGGGCAAATCTTCCGCAAAGGTTGCTACAAGCCGCCACTAGGGGGCGCTAGCTGCATATGTATAACCACTGCTTTCACATATTTCAATGGTAGCTGTGTATAGAAATAGTCACGTAGCGAGCTCCCCCTAGTGGCGACTGCGGGGAGTTGGAATCTCATCCATTGCAGTTTATGGCTGGGTGAAGGTGAGCACTACTAGAAGCAATAATAATAATGGTTTTCCAATAGGTCTGTAAAAAACATAAAAATCATTTTGGCAATGGTACAAATTAATGAAGGCTCCTCGTAGTGGTGTGACTTATACTTTTGGATGAGATTCAATTAAAAAAAAAAATTCTACATTTAAAGTCTCCAATATTCTTCAAAGCAGTTCTTCACGCAACTCAACTGCAAATTGCCCATGTTTTCACAGCCAAATCACAGTACATATTTTGGTGTCACATTACACGTTGGCGTGCAGCCAAACCCTTATTATCATGTATATATCATGTTTTATATATGTATATGCACTCACATACATACTGTTTTCCAAATTATTATGCAAGTGAAATATTAAAGGGCATCTGTCAGCAGTTTTGTACCTATGACACTGGCTGACCTGTTACATGAGCACTTGGCAGCTGAAGACATCTGTGTTGGTCCCATGTTCATATGTGTCCACATTGCTGAGAAACATGAAGTTTTAATATATGCAAATGAGCCTCTAGGAGCAACGGGGGCGTTACCATTACTCCTAGAGGCTCTGCTCTCTCTGCAAATGTTTGTAATTCTTCTTTTTTTTTTTTTTTTTAATACATCAAAAACTAACCCACAAACTGGACCACTGAATGAAAACAAGACTGACTGCACTTGCATGCAAAACCTTCACTTTTTTCCTGAACAGATCTGGACACAATCCGCATCGTTAGTGTGAAAGGAGTCTTATGCCTGTTTCACACGAGCGGGAGACTCGCATGTCTCCCGCAACGCATCTACAGGGCTGGACTCGGCACGGACAGGGATCGCAGAGCATTATATGCGATCCCTGTCCGTGCCGAGTCCAGCCCTGTAGATGCGTTGCGGGAGACATGAGAGTCTCCCGCTCGTGTGAAAGGGGCATTAGATGTCTGGCATAAATCTCAAGTTTGTTAACTATATTGCCAGGTGATCTTGGTTAAAGGGAAAGTTATTTAAAGAGATAGGGGTCATTTACAAAGCATGCCATGCCACAGGATGCGCCTAATTTATGATGATGTGCATGCCTCGTCATAAATTAGGTGCATCCTCCGCCAGCGCAAAGGGGTAACAAAGATCAGTGTAAGGCCCCATTCACACGACCGTATGAATGGGGCCGTATCTATCCGCAAAAATGCGGGAATAGATGCGGCCCCATTCACCTCTATGGGGCCGGGAGCCGCGGCACGGAGCTAGCTCCGTGCCGCGGCTCTTTTGAAGCATGTCCTATACTTGTCCGTGCGCATGGACAAGTATAAGCATTTTCAATGGGGCAGCACGGCGTGTGTTCTGAGCGCTGCGGAACACACGCCGGGCGGCCCCCGTATATTTGCGGGCCCGCAAATATACGGTCGTGTGAATGGAGCCTAAAAGATAAAACGCGAGAAATAGTTCAGTGTCTCTCAAAAGGCTTCAAAATAATTGATATTTCATGAAAACTGAAGAGAGAGAATGATCATGGAACTGTGAGAAGATATGTGAGTGATTCACGGCCGCGAGAATGTGATCAGATAAAGGCTTATTAAGATTATTTCAGGCAAATTAATCTCATTTAAAGGGGCAGCTGTATACCTCTGAGGAGTAGCACACAGGTGCATGAAGCTGCTGGTGTCTCCAGAGGGTCACAAACCTCTCGTGCAGGATCCTCCACAGGCCGGCAATTGTGCGTAAACCTGTAGTTTGGCCACCCCTAACCAAAACTCACAAAGAGAAGCTCAGAAATATGTGAAAACTCATTTACTAAGAATTGTATTCACTGATGATTGTCGTGCTACACTGGATGGTGCTGATAGATGGAGTTCTGGAAGGCTGGTCAACGTCCACCCTGTACCTGCAAGACTGCGACATCAGCAAGGAGGTGGCGGAGTGACGATTTGGGCCAGAATATTGGGAAGTGAGATGGCAGGTCCCTTTTGGATTCCTGAGGGTGTCAAAATGAACTCTGAACGGAATGTGGAGCCCCTACCTGAGCGTTTTCTGCCAGGGTATAAAAAGAAGAATCCTGCCTTCTGATAGAAAATCATTTTCATGCCAGACAATGGCCGATCCCACGCTGCCACGCTGACTCTTTGGTTGCTATGGGCATAAAAGGTGATAAAATCATCTCCTGACCTCAATCCTATTGAGAACCAGTGAAGACCTGTGAGGGCGGCCGTCAGTAAACTTCAGAACAGCCGCTCAGGAGGTAATACTGGCCTCCTCTCATGAAATACAGGCAAGAACTATACATAGAGCTACAAGGTCATCTCAAAGAAGGCCTTGTATATCAACGAGGAACTTGATTTGGGAATGGAAACTTTTTGATTCAAAGGAACCCCTAAATAGTTCAAAGTCCCACAAAAATATTCTACATTGCATCTGGATCTGAATACTTTTTGTAATTGTATGACATTTATTATAGCTACCAAGGTATTCAATCAAATCTATCTGTATGGCGCCACCTGCTGTTTGCACTTTTTCTAATTTCTGTGTCATGCTCACTGAGAGGGAAGCACATGCTCACTTCCATCCTTCAACTGCCACCAACTGCAGTAGAAAGGACACGCCCTGTGAGAATACATAGCCTCTAAGATGTCAACTTGAAATAAATCTAGCAGAGCAATTAGAGCAATGAATGGGGCGATCACTGGATCGATGTGAGGTACAGAGCTGGTTCTACGTTTTCTGGTTCTAATAGAGTGACGTGTACTATATGGTGCCAATTATTTATTTTTTTTACATTAATCATGCAATCACCCCTTTAAGAGGGTGCACACCCCCTAAGATTTGACCCTGAAATAAATCTATCAAAGCAATTGGAGCAATATGAGGTACAAGGGCTGGTTCTTAGGGCTCATTCACACGAACGGATTTTCTTTCCATGTCCGTTCCGGGTTTTTTGTGGAGCGTATGCGGAACCATTCATTTTAATGGGTCTGCAAAAAAAACAGAAGTTACTCCGTGTGCATTCCGTATGCCTGTAATTCCGTTCCTCAAAAAAAATAGAACATGTCCTATTGTCCGCATTATGGACAAGGATAGGATTGTTCCATTAGAGGCCAGCTGTTCTGTTACGCAAAATACACAATGCACACTAACATTATCCATATTTTTTGCAGATCCGTTTTTTGCATGAGCCCTAAGAGAGTGACATGTACTATATGGTGCCATTTTTTTTTTACATTAATCATTCAATCACCCCTTTAAGTTGTGTTCATCTCACCATTTGTTAAATGATCTGTCCATGCAGCATATAACAGATTTCTGTTGGAAACTATATGAATGTCATAACGACCCATTGAATGTTTTCAGAAACTGAACTCTGCAGAATAATTTGTAACAACAGATTGTGTTCTTTTCAAAATATAAAAAAAGCCATTGCCATTATCAGTCACAATGTAATAGAACTGCGGAGGATAAAAAAAAATCCTTGCACATATTTTTGGTCATTTACGAACAATTTTGTGTCATTTTTTGGTGTAAAAAATGTGCAAGACCCTTTTACGACTTTTTAAACACCCATGCAACAATATTTTGTCTAACAGGGCCAGGGCTCCGACAAATTTACTATCATTTAAAAGAGGAGAAAAACCTACTCCAAGCAGGCGCTGGAATAATTTTTAGTCCAGATACACGGACTGCCAGCGGTGCGCCTAATTTATGATGAGGCAAATCCTCCAGCAACGCAGGGGGAAGCAAAGACCAGAGTAAAAAGACTGTCTTTGTAAATGACCCCCACTGACTATTCAGGAAAAATAAACAATAATGGGGCATGTACATAGTCATGGGTCCGGGGTCGGCAATGACAGACCCCCAACCTCACAACTTTTATTTTCTTCCAAACAACATGGGACATCTAAGTTTATTAGTCACTTTTAAGCATCCACATGTATGTGACATATACAAAGTAAATAACATTGCCCATCTGGGCGCTAACTATACATCAGCTTAACTCACCTATGTACTTCAAATCCAAACATAGGGGGGTCAGTTTGCACAACCAACACAGGTCATGCAGCTTTGAGACACTGACACTGACTGAGCTTTTGAGGCTTTTATTTTTCCCCACAGTAAAGAGCCCAGCATCTCAGGCTAGGGGGAAATGTACTGGAGTGGGAGGGAATGGCAGGTCCCTATACCTACCCACCATTCTATAAAAAGCCAGGCCTATAAAACACTTTAAAGAAAAGACTGGCATATAAAATTGAAAGAAAAAATGCCATAATTGGCCACTGTGCCGGTGTATGTTGAGAGTTTGCTGGAAGGAGAGACCAGTGGTGGACCGGAAGCATTGGAATAGGAGCCGCAGGGGAAAAGAAAGGTTCATACTGTATGAGTCCCATACCTGTATCTGCATATATATGCTTGAATAAAGATTAACTGACATTTTAATGTCAGCTTCTACTGTGGTTGGTCACTTATTTTGTAATTTTACACCGATCTGAGCCTGTTTTCTCGGCCTGTAGAACCCCTGTAAAGATACTGCATGTAGATTACGGTACATTCATTTCATTATTTCTCATTAATAGCTCGGGAAAGCTGCAATTTTGTTAACAACTTGTCTTGCAGAAACAGTAGCAGAACTGATTAGATTTTGCCTTTACTAAATTAATAAAAGAAATCACACTGTTCCTTGTGACACCACAAAACCTCACCATAGAAACAGCACTTATGTCATGACCGCTGACGAGCGGGCTCCTGCAGGCTTCTCTGATGCTTCATTATGAAAAGAAAATTACACGTTAACGACGTTATGTAATCGTGTGTTTTTCCTTCAGTACAATATCTGTTACTGTGAGCAGATAAGACCTAACCATAGCTGATGCATCAGTGAAAGGATGGCGCTCCTGTATGTGCCGTTGTTTAAAGGGGTTTTCCAGACTGCATTAACATCCCTTAAAATAATCATTGATAAAGGTCGCTGTAATGTTGTAATATATTCCCTTTACCTATATTGCTTGTTTCTCCTGTTTTGTCACATGACCATGTCCATGTAGCTCTTTCTTATTTCCTGTCCATGGGTGGGGCAGTGATAGGAGAGTGTCTATGTGCATCCTAATACTCAGTCTATGAACTGCCTGCAGTTGGGGTGCTCTGCAAGCTGCTTTCCCAGGGCTCCTGCAGCAGGAGGAGGGAATCATCCCCTTACTGCACCATTTCTGGTCCCTTTAAACTCTAAAACTCAACTATATCTTCCTCCAACCCCTTTCTTGGTAGGAAGCAGGACTAGCCCACTTTTGTCCAAAGAGGGGAGAATGTAAAGGTTAGTTCCATTCTCTCTAAAGGTGCCCTCTGCCAGATACACTGCCACCTGCTGGACAACCAGGCCCAATGCATGTAATAATAGTTGCATAACGATATTATTAAGGCACACTATCAGAGGACCTGGAATTAAATACACCGATGACATTCTTTGCTAGCCATTAGAGACAGTAGCTAGGCGTAAGAATGGTAGTGCCCCCTCTGGGGTACTACATATGTAACTAGCTATGTGGGAGGGGCTATAAACTCCTAGCTGAGGGTTGTTAGGGGGTGGAGCTGGAGCTGTGATAGAGAAAGGAGAAGTGCATCATGGGTTTGGTTGGATACAGGAACAGGAAGTGCTAGGATGGAAACAAACCAGAGGGATTGGTTTACATGGTGAAAAAGGGTCAGGAAAGTCCAAATAAAAAAAACAAAAACGTGGGGGACATGAAGTGTATATGAGGTAAGCATCTACATCAACATATCTGTTAAAAAACCATTGCAATGCAGAAAAATCCTTTAAGGTGTACCAAAATACTAACAGAGGGTATTCCAGACTTTCCACAACTAGGTGGTGGTCCCAGTGACTAGGCACCGATACAGCATTGATGGCATGTCCAGTGGCCCGCCTTGCATTTCACCAAGGGAAGGGGAAGGTTGTAATACTTGTTGGCCACTAATAGCTGTCTACCACTCGGAACCGAACCCAAGTTTGGTTACCAGTTTTTTTACAGTAATAATTAATTTCCGAAGTTATTATACAAAGTCTTGCAAGACCTCGCAAAGTAATAAATTCGGCTCATTGGAACCAATACTTTCTAATACTGTACGGAGCGGGAACGCAAAGTTTTTAGTGAATCCGAAGTCGATTCATGACACAATGACACCTGGAGCTGCTCTCCATTATGGCTCATAAAGGGGAGGGGGGTTCTGAGTGGGAGACTCTCTATGATGTCCATACGCTCTAATAGGGCACTGACGGGTTTGTGACTCAACGTATTAATTGAAATTACTATCATAAAGCCTGATGGGATTGAAAGAAGTGAAAAGCTGAGCAACAGCAACTGTGCCAAGAGGAACAAGAACTGTGTAACTGCTGCTGGGCTTACGTCAGAAGGCTTGGAAATTACCTTTGGTGGGTAAATGCTTTGATTTTTCAGGAAATCCGCAGTGATTTCTTTTTCTGCAGAATGTAAATGGAATTTTAAATATTCACAGTCACTTGAAAGGGAAGTAGTTAAAGTGGACCCGTCATTTTAAAAATGCAGCATTGTAATAGAGCTGAATCAGTATTAGGCTTTATTCAGATGGCTGTACACAGTGCAGATCTATGTGCAGGAAATCTGTACCAAACCCAGGAAAAAAAAAAATATATATATATATATACACATAAATCCACCATAATCCCCACAGCATACAACCACCCTTAGGGTACCTGCACATGTTACTGATTACGCACGTTTTTTCTGTGCAGATTGTTCTACAGAAAACCTGCAGCATAATACAGGACCAGCAAAGTGTATCAGATTAGACAAATCTCATCTACACTTTAATGTGTAGAGGGCATACGGTCGTGTGAAAGGGCCCTTAGAACATGCTGCGATTTTCCTGCATGCAGAGATGATGTTTGAAAAATGATGCTCATGTGCACAGAACCTTTGAATTGAATGGGTCAGGTTTCAGTCTGGATGCTGTGCGTTCACTACATGCATCGCATCCGGACGGAAAACTCTCACATAGACGCTATATATTTTAGATACGGTATTGTGAATGGGGTCTGACAGCAAGGAAATATCTGCATCAAAAACACTAGCAGTAAAGTTTTATATAAAATAGTAATGATATAGCTGAGCAATAAATATGCTTTCAGACTATGAAATACTATAAAGAAAAAACATCATTGCAGCCCCGTTACTATGCTCAGTCTGACAATATGGATTTTTTATATATAAAAAGGTGGGTTTCTGTTGCCAGAAGGTGGGAAAATGCTATATGGTTTCATGCTATGCCTATTTTGGAAAGAAAAAAAAACACTAAACCAGCGTAGAGAACTGTACCAGTACCACACCGCAGGAAAACCACAGCAAGTGCATGCCTTTTTGGTGTGTTTTTACCGCAGTTGAAGTGAAATCCACAATTACTGTAAAATTATGGCAAAATTGTGCCCTCTTGAATTGATAATGTATTAGAAGAATGAGTTCACATGCAGGCTTCTTTTTTTATTTTTATTTTTTTGCTCCTGACCTTTTTGCTCATAAGGTAGCATTATATTTGTCTTTCTGGCAAAGAGACAGCATGCTATAGCCCTTGGCGTTTTTCAGGCATCTCCTTCTCTATAGGACAAAAGGCCAAAAAAACACAGCACAAAACCACGGATTATTTAGGAGTTTTTACTCACCCCTCCCCCCCTTCCCCGTTGCCGCTCCACAAAAAAAAAATGCTACCGAGTGCAGATATTTCTGTAGGTGCCCTTAGGCTGGGACTTTACAGGGGCCTATTTCGTGTTGTATGTTTTTATTGGATATAGAAAAATCACATAAGAAAGGGGATAAGTGTATGGTCACAAGAACGGAGCTCGTATTCCTCCATTGGTAGACATGCACACAAGTTATGGAACATGGGCCCCCATTCTCATGATTGTCAGGCCCCCAGCGCTAGTTCCTGTAATGGGACAACCCCTTTAAACCTTGCCCCAGGGATACCCCTACACTCCCAGGAAACTCCCACCCGCTTTTCAGTAAATGTGCACAATCTATGCCCCCGAACTATGTCCATACTTACCAAAAATATAGGGGGTCATTTATCAAACTGGTGTAAAGTAGAACTGGCTTAGTAGCCCATAGCAACCAATCACATTCCTCCTTTCATTTTGGACAGCTCCTTTGGAAAATGAAAGGAATAATCTGTTGCTATGGGCAACTAAGCCAGTTCTACTTTACACCAGTTTGATAAATGGCCCGCGTAGTTGGTAAATTCTGGGCATGTAAGCCCTGCCCTGGGAATGGCCAAACAGCTGGGACAGCCCATTTATGGGCAGGTCTTAGATAAGCCACACCATTTTCACCCCAGGACAGCCTGTCTCTCTGAAAAGTAAGGATAGTCCTTGCAATTTGGGACTGTTAGCGACTACGTATGTCACAATTTTTGCACGTTGAATCGGTATGTAGTCTGACAAAAGGCCCTCTTATGCCCTCAAATGAAATCCAAGGCATATGCAGGTACAGTAAAGGTCCAAACAACTGCATGACAAAGGTTTGGTGGAGTAGGTTAAGGGTTCATGCACACGGCCGTATGTGTTTGGCAGTCCGCAAATTGCTGATCCACAAAACATAGATCCCGGCTGAGTGCATGCCACCATATTCTTTTTTTACTCCTGCAGAAATGTCCTATACTTTTCTGCAAAACTGACAAGAATAGGACATGTTCTATTTTTTTGCGGGGCCGCAGATTGGACTTATAGATGCAGGCAGCATGCGGTATGCTGTCCGCATCTTTTGCAGCCATGTTGAGATGAATGGGTCCGCATCCGATCAGCAAAAACGTGGATCAGATGAGGACCAAAACTACAGCCGTATATATGAGCCCTAATGCAACTTTTCTCTTCTAAAAAAAAAATTGCAGTAAAAAGAGTGGGAAAAAAAGTCATTGCATAAGTGGAATTTCCTATTTTTGCATTTTCTAAGGCCTTATGCACACGACCATGGATTTGGTCCCCATACACACCTATTTACTTCAATGGGGCCGCAAAAGATGCGAACAGCACTCTGCGTGCTGTCCACATCCACACATCCATTCTACGGCCCCACAAAAAAATTGTTTTGTGGACCATATAATAGGTGGCCCATTCCGGTCATTAAATTGTGGAACGCACATTGCCGGCATCCATGTTTTGTGGATCCCTAAATTTGCAGACCACCAAACACGGCGTGGTCATGTGCATGTAGCCTAAGGCAAAATGAGCACACTGCTAAAACTGCAGTAAAAATCATGATTTTTTTATTTTTTTTTTAAGTCAGTTTAAAAATTGCCCTGTGTGAACACAACTCTGATGAGTATCTTCACCTTTGTCTTGTAATTAGGGTCTATATGAGGAGTGTATGTGGCTGAAGGGAGTGGTTAGTAGCCTGACTCCAAGAAGATGCAGGATCGCTCCAGAAGGTAATTATCTAGACACAACTACATGGTATATGGTGCAATTCATATCATTGCTTCATAGTTTCAAGCGATCAGAATGATGGCTCATAGATATCGTATGTTCACATTGACCACAAAGACGCTACATTATCTCAATATATGTCTGTAGGGTTTCATCAGATGTATGCTTCTCATTATGGATGAGCGAACTTCTGTTTTCAGGTTCGGCGTACAAGGTTCTGGTTATCTTAGAATTCCGTTCTACCACTGACCATAAGTTATAATCTGTGGTAGTGGAATCCATAATGAAATTCTTAGATAACCTGAACCTTGTACGCGGAACTAAAAAAAAACAGAAGTTCACTCATCAACACTTGTCACCAGAATCGCATGCAAAGTAAATGTAGACCTGGTACAGATGACCAAAATATGGCCACATGTCAGCATATATTAAAAGTTCCTGTTAGACCATATGGCTATTGGCCATTTTCTGGCCATCTGAGCGAGACTTTATACTGCATGGTATGTGTTTTGGGTTTTTTTTTTGCTTATTGGGATTCATTTTTGGGCCATGAGTTTGCTGGAAAATGTGTCCTATTGAATGGAACGTCTGAAAAATGAATTTAGCCTTCGAAATGTAAAAGTTTTTGGCAGCGTTCACGCGGTCAGTATTTTGCAAGCCAAAACCATGAGAGGAACCTACAGAGAAAACGTATAATGGAAAGATTTGTCTTTTCTGTGTTATGTATGCACTCCTGGTTTGGGGTGAAAAATACTGATCCAATACTTGAGCGTGTGCAGGAAGCCTTAAAGGGGTATTCCCATCTCACAAATGTAGTTTGTATAGTTAGATATAGCCATACCAATATTATTACTAATAGAATGTATTTATATAAAATGTACCGTTTAGAAGATTTGCCTATTTATATATCCATTGTCCCACACACATCAGTCAGGCCGTTGCCCCTAGTTACGACCACCGTGGCCATGTAGTAATGGTGGCTGGCTTGCTCCTTTTCAAACCCGCTGTGAGGTAACTGCTGTATTGTGAACGCACATTGCATGAGCATGTGGGACACATCTTAGGTACTTTCACATCTGTGTTTTGGATGCTACAAGTCCAAAACACAATGGTCAGAATACGTCCAAACCGCAGACTTTATAAACGGATCCTGCTCCATAGAGATGAATTGATCTTGGAACAGGATCCGTTTCTCTGCGTTTTGGAAGCGCAGACAGAAATGCTTCAAACCTAAGATGTGTCTCCGCATGTTCATGTAATGTGCGTTCACAATACAGCAGTTACCTCAGAGCAAGCCGGCCACCACTACTACATGGCCGCGGTGGCCGTAACTAGGAGCAACAGCCTGACTGATGTGTGTGAGACAATGGATATACAAATAGGCAAATCTTCTAAACTGAACATTTTATATAAATACATTCTATTAGTAATAATATTGGTATGGCTATGTCTAACTATACAAACTACATTTGTGAGATGGGAATACCCCCTTTAAGGCCTCTTTCACACAAATGATACAGATATGGCTCAGGGTGCATTCTGGGAAACTTGCACAATTTTGCAAGCAAGTTCTGTCAGTTTTGTCTGCGATTGCGTTTAGTTTTTTCTGCACGGGTTACAATGCGTTTTGAAAAAACTGAAGGTTTACAAACAACATCTCTTAGCAACCGTCAGTGGAAAAACTCATTGCATCCGCACTTGCTTTAGGATGTAATGCGTTTTTCACTGAAGCCCCATTCACTTCTATGGGGCATGGGCTGCGTGAAAAACGCAGAATATAGAATGTGCTGCGATTTTCATGCAGAACTGATGCGTAAAAAAAAAAAGGCTGCGTCCGATCTGGTATTTTGCAACAGATACGGTCATGTGCAGGAAGCCTAAAGGGTTAAATCTGTGGTAGAAGGCGTGGCTAATTCCTTGTCCAATCCCAAGATTTGTTGCAGAGTCAGATCTTGCCTCATAGAGAGCCACTTCCAATAGGTGGCGCTGGTGAGATGGTTCTCTTTCTTCAGAGATCCCTCTTTGCATATCAAAAGTTGGGAGGTATGTTTTTGTGTGAGAGGGTTCTTTAAGATGACTTATTGGACTATAAAATGGAACATGAACCCACAGAGGTGTAAGCCCAATACCCATGGTGCTATCTATAGGACATTGCAACCCCTAGTGGCTCGAGGGCAGCATTCAGACAGGCAGCAGATTGCTTGTGTGGTAACCACCCCCTTGTGCTGAAGGACTGTACACAGGACAGAGCCAGCAGCCCTCTTGATTGATAGAAGAAGTCATTCCAACCCTGTGATAACGAGAGGAAAGTGTACAGCAGCTTGCAGAAACACCCTCAGAAAAGGAGTGGGAGGCTGGCGTGGGCTGGAGCACTGCTCACAATACAAGGCTGCAATCAGCAAGGCGAAGGAAACTTCTAAGACAAACCTAACCGAATGCACCCCGTGCTTGGTGTACAATCCTCACATATTACCCCCAAGCAGACGAATGGCACGTTGTATGGGGCAGATGATAACATTGAAATCTGTGGAACATGCCAAAAAATGTAAACGCATCTAAAACACTTGTCACCATGACTATATCATGTAAGTGACAATATCGTAGCAGAGGTGCCATTGTGCATGCAATCATAACCGTCATTGAGACAGCAATGTGCACGCTCAGGGCCAGCCGTAGGTTGCATGGTGTCCTATGCAGTCCATTAGTCTGGCCCCATACTGTATAGTCTGTACAGTCTACCGCCATATGGTGCACAAATAATCTTGCCTAAAAAAGTGACGTACAGACCCAGATTTACTAATCCTATAGATGGCGTAAGCTTAGATCGCCGGTGTAGACCTGCAGCAGATTTATCACAGGAGCTCAGGCTGGATGATATATCTGGTACAGGGATAGACACCTTTCCCTGACCCTATATAGAAACGCAATTGACTCAGTGTGCATTCTGTGGCGGTATGTCCGCTCTGCAAAAAAAATATTACATGTCATATTATTGTCTGCAGTACAGACAAGGATAGGAATGTACTATTATGGGCCGTCCATTCCGCAAAATGTGTAACACACACGGTCGGTATTCGTGTTTTGTGGATCCGCAATTTGCAGACCGCGAAACATCCAACAGTCGTATGCATGAGCCCTTAGGACAGGGGTCAGCAACCTTTGGCACTCCAGCTGCTGTGAAACTACAATTCCCAGCATGCTCCATTAATTTCTATGGCAGTTTGGAGACTAGCAGAGTACATATGCATGCTGGGAGTTGTAGTTTCACAACAGCTGGAGTGCCAGAGGTTGCCTACTCTTGCCTTAGGATATGGTCTCGTGGTGGATTTTCCATGTGTTTCTTGCTTACTCCACCCCAAGATCCATGGGAAAATCTTGTTTATTCTGCTTCTTATCACTTTTGAAGGGAATCTGCGCCGTAGTTCATATGCAATGGCATACCTACCATGGAGGCAGACCATGGGACTGCTATCAGGCTGGGCACTACAAGGGGTCCCTGGGCGGAACGAGTCCCCTGCGCTGATTTACTTCAGTTCCCAACATGAAAATGCTGCATCTTCATGTGATCGCCACCAGGGGGAGCTCAATGCAAAGAGATTATTACCCAAAGCAGTCAATTGTAACTGTGTAAATTCTCATGCACTGAGCTCCCCCTAGTGGTGTCTGCAGGCAGTTTTATAATCCACCGTGAAGGAAGTTATAGACATAGAGCTGAATGGAGGAGATTTATCAATGTATTTATGGCAGTTGTGTCATGGTGTTCAGAATGAGCGCCATATTTATGAAGTGGGTGAGGCAGAGGGCGATCAGACTGCCAGGGGCCCATCACTTTGACGGGGGCTCGAAGTTGTAAGTACACCTGCCATGTCGATGGTGAGCAGGTAAACAGGGAAGAGAAGGGGTATGAGAGCTATGTTCTCTTCAAACAGCAACTGCCGCTATACGGGCCCCTGACGATCTGATACTGATGACTTATCCTGAGGATAGGTCGTCAGTATAACAAAAATGGAAAACCCCTTTAAGGGTATGTTCCCATAGGGTAATTACACTGAGAGTTTCTTGCAGTGAAAACAGAAGCAGCAAAATGGATGCAATTTTACGAAATCTTATAACTCGCAGAATCCGCATGGAAACTGAAAAAACCGCATGCACACGACCGAATGTATTTTTTTTTTTTTTACGTCTGTGTGCATTCCATATTTTGCGGAACAGAACAGCTGGCCCCTAATAGAACTGTCCTATCCTTGTCCGTAATGCAGACAATAATAATAGGACATGTTCTATTTTTTTGCAGAACAGAGATACGGACATACGGAAACGAAATGCACACAGAGTAACTTCGGTTTTTTTTTTTTTTTTTTTTTTGCAGACCCATTGAAATGAATGGTTCCACATACGGTCTGCCAAAAAAACGGAACGGACATGGAAAGAAAATAAGTTTCTTGTGCATGAGCCCTAACACTGTGGATTCCATGGCCAATTTCACCCTTTGCAATGCAGTGGGCGAAATCTGCAAAAAAAAAATAAAATAAATCAGACAAGATTTTTGGCGCTTATCCGCTGCAGATTTCTTTTTTCCTCTGCAATTTACTGTATGTTTTGTCGGAACATTAAACTAACAACTGGAGAACAAGAGGCCCTCCTACTGTTCTTACACCAGAGTCCTCTGTGTCTGCACATGTCCTCAGTTGTCTGCAAAAATTTTTGAAGTTTTTTTTTTTTCTTGTTTGAAAACTAAACCTCGCAATAAACCAGGTTGACATTTACCACCGTATTCGCCCTGCGGCGCTGACAGAGGGGGTCATCATCTCCATGGCTCCTGTAACAAAGTGAGTGCAACAGTCAGCAAGTCAGGGCGATGCCTGCAGCACATAGAGAGATTCCTGTGCTTTCATTTTTACCACAGGAGGAGGAGGGGGGAGGAGAGCCCTGAATACGAGGAAGTGACGACTCTATGGAGTTAAACAAGACAGAAAACAAGTTTTTTTTTTTTTTTTTTATGGACTGGGAGTTGTAGGCTGGTTAGACCTCTGATAGAAGCAGCTCAGGGTGTGGGCCCCAGCTGTGCAACACTTGGGCTTCCAGATTATTGCTTTTCTGTTTTGTTTTTTTTTAAATATATATTATTTTTATATTTTCTTTGCTGTCGTGAACCTCTTCGGCTTGTGTGGAGTTTGCCCAGTGCAAGTGACAGGGGCAGCTGGTGCAGTGGAGCCTGCAGGACGCTACAGACAGCCCGGCACTTGCTGCTATGAGGAGGACGCCGCAGCTTGCAAACTTGAGAGAGGTTTGTGTATTTCTTTACTATTACTTTAGCTTTACTATATTATTATAGCTTCCTACTGAGCCTCACTTCACGGACTGCGTGCTTTCTGTGTGATATCTGTCATCAGGTCGAGTGAACGCTTTTGTGGCACCCATGTCTAGGAAGTGTCAGCGGTGGGAAATGTCACAACGCAGTCTTCAAAATGACACCTAGACCTGCGCCAAAGCCGGGACAAACATGTTATATCATGTCAAGGCAGATATTGAGCGCACGGTTTAAAACGTGCACAAATATTTAGCAAATGTGCAACATCTCCCATATTACAGTATATCTTGAGAGTTATATACCGCATGGCCGGGACAGCACTAATTGTTTGGAATAATTTTCCCAGGGATCTAAATAACTTTTCTTCTAAAACATCTCTAACCAGCATACGAGGAGTAAATTGTACAAATGACGCCTATTTGGTTTGTGTAAGACGTTTGGTATGTGCACTCGCCTATAGGTTGCAACGAGGGCTCATTCACACGACCGTATTTTCTTTCCGTGTCCGTTCTGGGGTTTGGGTCCGCATCCGATACACCTTTTTTTGCGGACCGAAAGCAGACCTGTTCACTTCAACGAGGCCACAAAAGATGTGGACGGCCTTCCCTGTTCTGTCCCCATCCGCACGTCCGTTCTGTGCCGCCCGCAAAATTATAGAACATGTCCTATTATTGTCTGCATGACGGACAAGGATAGGACTGTTCTCTTAGGGGCCGGTCGTTCTGCATGTTTTGCGGATCACAAAACGGCCAACAGTCGTGTGCATGAGCCCCAAGGCCGGGATCACACTTGACCGATGAGCTGCGGATTTGCCTCGGCAGATTTTCGTGCAGCAAATCCGCATTGTTGTACTAGCAAAGTGGATGAGAGATTCTGAATTGTCATCCACATGCTGCGTGAAAAAGATTTGGAATCCGCAGCATGTTGATTCAGATTGCGGATTTAACCCTTAATGGAAAGGGTAAAGTCCCCTGGCTTTTTTCGCAGCAAAAACTTCTGTAATATGGCAGACTTTTGTGCAGTTTTTTCCCCCTTATGCCTGTTTTGCAGGTGTAAATGTTAGTAAACTTGTCTGGGCCAAAGTCCAGGCACGGCCCGCAACCACTTCCAAGTGGCGAGGATGGCATACAAACACAAAATATTGTCTCACAGAGTTTAAAAGTCGCAAAAATAGGTCTTGCAACTTTTTTTTACATCAAAAACTTGCATAAAATGTTAGTAAATGACCCCCAGAATTTATTTTTTTTATGTTGTGGCGTTTTTCCCTGACATTTCTTTGCACCTTGCCGTTTATTTCAAATCGCTGAATTCTTTGGGTATGGCTTTTTTTTCAGACGTTTAGCCATAGATTTCTCTATAGGAAAAGGCCAGAAAAAACGCAAGTAAAATTTTTCAGCACATTTTAACAAGCCAAAAAACTGTCAAGAAAATAATATAGCGTGCCAGCCCCCTTTTAAATAGTGTTTCTGCTATATAAATTAAAGGTGTTATCTAACATGAGAAAATCAGGGATTCTTACAGAAGCAGCGCCTCCCTGGGTTGTGTGCGGTATTGCAGCTCAGCTCCACTGAGGAAGGTAGATGAGGTTGAGCTGCAGTATCGCGCACATCCTGTGGACAGGCGTAGTACTGTTTTTGGACTAAAGCTTTCCTAAGGCTACATGCACACGACCATATGTGTTTTGCGGTCCGCAAATTGCGGATCCACAAAAAAAAACGGATGGCATCCGTGTTTCCGTTTTTTTTTGTTTTTTTTTTGCGGATCCATTGTAACAATGCCTATCCTTGTCCGCAAAACGGACAAGAATAGGACATGTTCTATTTTTTTTTGCGGGGCTACGGAACGGACATACTGATGCGGATAGCACATGGTGTGCTGTCCGCATTTTTTGCTGACCCATTGAAATGAATGGGTCCGCATCCTATCCGCAAAAAAAACGGAACGGACACGGAAACAAAATACGTTCGTGTCGCATGAGGCCTAATCCTGTAAACTTTAGTAATAGGATAATGATAAAAATGTTAAAAATGTTTGATTGTTTCCATTCACTGACATCATGCAGAGATCTTGAAAATGGTACATAATTGAAATAATAGGTACGTAAGAATGTTGTGTTTCTTTTACTTAAACAGTGATTGCGCTTATGTGCACATAACCTGAGAATGCTTTTGTAAGAGCAAGAAAAATGATGCAAGCTGCTTTGCCTGTGGTGCAAGTGAGCGTACATTTAATGCTAGTCTGCAGAAATGGTGATTTCTGCAGGATCGGTAAATACATTAATGTGTATGAGCTTGTTGGAATTGAACCGAACTAGTTATTTGCTTGTCAAGATGTCTGCAGCATCTCATCCCAAGAGCTATTAGCATGCATGCTTGGCCATTGTGCATGTTTATAGGGGATGCTGTGGAGACGACTGTCAGCTGAATGCTCGTTTTAAGGCCTCATGCACATGACCATATACGTTTTGCGACCCGCAAAACACAGATCCGCAATAAATACGGATGATGTCCGTGTGCATTCCGTATTTTGCGGAACAGAACAGCTGGCACCTAATAGAACAGTCCTATCCTTGTCCGTAATGCGGACAATAATAGGACATGTTCTGTTTTTTTGCAGAACGGAAATGCAGACATACGGAAATGGAATGCACACGTAGCGAGTACCTTCCTTTTTTTTTTTTTGTGGACCCATTGAAATGAATGGTTCCGCATGCGGTCCGCAAAAAAACGGAACAGACACGGAAAGAAAATATGTTCGTGTGCATGAGCCCTAAAACATATTGGAGCACATCTATCAAGCTCGCCTGTTTTTAGGAGAAAAATTAGACAGGTGTATTTGCTTGAAGTGTCTTTCTTTTGCCGAGTATTTATAAAAAGTCGACATTGCGCTCCATTAATTAGACTAGGGGCATTGCTATTAGTCTGACCTCTGGTGGTTATTTTTCAGTATGACAGGTTCATATTCACTAAGACTGGTCTAATTAGTATGCACGTGAAAATGTTGCGCCAGTGAGCTGAGAATAGGCACTCGTCTCCATGAAAGTGTGACTTTTAAGGTAAAATTTTGCGCAACTCGCAACTGATGAAGAAAAGTACGCCAGCCTTGGGGTGGAGTAGAAATGAGACTGTTTTTGCAACTAAATTGGGTGCAAAAAAGGCGCACCTACATAAATAGGTTGGAAAAGTGTTACAAAAGTTAGAAAACTTCTTAATTAGTCTAAAAAAAAAACAAAATAGGTGAAAAATGCGCAAATGACTCCAAAATGGGCAATTTTAGTAGTAAATGCGACAAAAAAAGACAATCTAAACTAGCATTTTTACACCTAAAAACATTAGCAGACACTGTATCTGCCACGTTCATAATAGTTTCCCATTTACTTTAATGTAAAAAAAACAAACAAACAAACCTCCACCTTGTGCACATAATGTAAAAATGGTAGAGATTTTTTTTCAGCAGTTGATTTCCAAAAATCACTTCAGAAGTGACGTGTCCTTTGAAGATTTGATTGTGGATTTCTTAGATGTCAATGAGGAAGCATGAAAACCTTAACCAAAAACTCTTCTAAAATTCTTGCAAAAACTTCTCTAAAACCACAACCAAATGGCACATCTGCCGCCAAACACAACCTGTTTTCAGCTACGGATTTTTATACTGTTGATTTTGTCCGTGTGAATGTGCCCCCAAGATGGCTTTATAAAGGGTACATGCACACGACCGTATCAATGGGTCCGCATCCGCTCTGCAATGTTGCAGAACCGGTGCAGACCCATTCATTTCAATGGGGCCGCAAAAGATGCCGACAGCACACCGTGTGTTGTCCGCATCCGTTGTTCCCTTCCGTGGCCCCACAAAAAATATAGAGCATACCCTATTCTTGTCCGTGGACAAGAATAGGCGTTCTCTATATAGCGCCAGCAATGGCGGATCCACAATTTGGGTAGATGGGTGGAGATTTGAGTGTAGCTCAGGAATACACCCGACTGAGGCTACTTTCACACTAGTGTTTTTGCTGGATCTGGCAGGGATCAGCAAAAACGCTTCCATTACTGATAATACAACCATCTGCATCCACTATGAACGGATCCGGTTGTAGTATCTTTAACATAGCCAAGACGGATCCATCATGAACACCATTGAAAGTCAATGGAAGACGGATCCGTTTTCTATTGTGTCAGAGAAGACGGATCCGTCCACATTGACTTGCATGATGGATCTGTCTTGCTCCGCATCCCATGAAGGAAAGAAAACCGCAGCATGCTGCTCTCCGGTATAAGAACGCAACCAAACAGAACAGAATACATTTTGGTGCACTCCGTTCTGTTCAGTTATGTTTTGTCCTCATTGACAATGAATGGAGAGAAAACAGAAGCGTTTTTCTCCGGTATTGAGACCCTATGACGGATCTCAATACCGGAAAATGTAAACGCTAGTGTGAAAGCAGCCTTGTGAGCTCTGTCTCTTGATGCTCTTTAAAAAATTTTTAATATCAGGCAGGGACATTTTTCAAACGGGATTATACAACCATTGTGCAATGGATTTTCAAAGTAAGTACACCAGCCTCATCAGGTCAATATGTATGCCCTTTATATTAGGAAATCTGGTCACAGATCCTCTTTAAAGGCATTTTAATACTATAATTTTCATGTTCTTGTGACCAAACCTTTATGTCTTTGCCCATGGATTCTATCCTCCTCTCTATTTCTAAAGCCTTCGTGTCAGCACTAAGGCCTGTTTAGTGGAAAGATTTCATGTATCTCATTGGGATTCAGACTAATGCATACATTTGCATTCATCCCACCACAATGCTTTTCTATGGAAACGGGTAAAACTAAGCTTATTTTGGCCAATGTGTGTGGGGGGGTTGCTTCAGAATCATTTTAGCACCGTCCAGCTATTGCACAAAAGGAAATGAGTTTGCATCCGTTTGGTAGGTGATTTTTTTATCCATAACTTTAGATACAGTTGTGTTCCTATATATATATATACTGTATGCATTGCTTCCTGCATGTAACCAAACCAACAAGGCTGCAGGGGTTCACCACCAATGAGGCCAGGTGAGGCGATTGCCTCAGGCAGCACCACGAAGGGGCAAGAGGGGGCAGCGGAAGGGCCATGGGCTGAAGGGATGGGGTTAGGTTAAGAAATTGGGAGGGGGGGCGCTGTTTTCACCTCAGGCAGCAGAATGGTTAGGTGCACCCCTTCAAGGCTGCCCCCTCCTGCATGTCCTAGATCAAGGGTAAAGTTGCAGCACATTTAGCAACATGCTTGGCTGTTCTTCTAACTCCCATAGAAGTGAATGGTGCATTGTGGGAGTTGTAGTTTTAGAATGCTGAAGTGCCAGAGTGCTGATCCCTGCAATAGGGGGATAAAGATGTTGCATTGGTGGCAGGACCCTATGAACTGGCAGCCTGCAGATGAAGGTGGAGACCATATCATGTTGATTGTTTGCAGTGACCCAGTGGTTCACTGCTAAAGAATGAATGTTCTAATATAGGTCTCTTTCACACCAGCGTATTGGGATCCGTCCGTATACTGGCTCAGAATTCCTGACGATATACCATCCGTGTTATCATCAGGATTAATATGCGTATTTCTTCCTTCCTTCATTATTTATGCAGTGCACAGACTGTAATGTGCGTATTTGGAAACAAATCCGCACAGAACTCAGACATGCTGTGGATTTCAAATACTGACGGTTAATTATTAACATTAGCAGTGGCTTCCGGAAAATAAAATTGTGACTATATACGGATTGTAAATACTCTCGTGTGAAAGCGGCCACTATTCTCTCAACACCACCACCACACCTCTGACGTCGACATGCTGCATGTTCTCCTATAAGGTGGCCTGTAATGGTATTGGTGGGTGGATATAGACGTTTGAGTCTGGGCCCCAGCATCTTCAGGGTACAGCACGTATCTGATCTGACAGATCTATGCGTATAGCGATTTGCATTAGCATTTTGATATCATGATGTATCATGTGGGTGTGCTCAGCCTATTTTATTAGGGTGTGCCTTCAGAAGAAATATGCAGTGTAGTACATTTTTCAGCCTAGCCATAACCACACCCCGTATAATCCACCGTCAGCACCTCCAAAACCAGCACATCTGCGTATATAGGGAAGTACAAATAAGCCTTCCATCCAGCGCCCATATACCTGTACCAGACGTGTGTAGTAATGCCAGCCATAGTGTCTACACGATACTCTAGATCAGGGGTAGGGAACCTCCGGCTCTCCAGCTGTTGTGAAACTACAATTCCCAGCATGCTTCATTCATTTCTATGAGAGTTCTTAGAAGAGCAGAGCGAGTATGCTTGCTGGGAGTTGTAGTTTCACAACAGCTGGAGAGCCGGAGGTTCCCTACCCCTGCTTCTAGATCAAGGATCACCATCCTCCAGCTGTTCTGAAACTACAACTCCCAGAATCCTCTTTTCACGCATGCAAGTAAGTTTGCATGCTGGGAGTTGTAGTTTCACAGCAGCTGGAGTGACGAAGGTTGCTGATTAGAGATGAGCAAGCATGCTCGAGTGCCATTTTCCCGTATTTGCGTACGCATTTTAAAATTGGTACGCTAATACATACGCATATTTTAATCTGTACACTAATGCGTACGCATTTTAACAATTTGGCCGAGCATGCTCACTCATCTCTATTGCTGATCCCTGCTATACACAATAATACCATATCGTTTGTGATTAAACGATTCATACTAGTCAAAGGTTTTTGGGCAGGACACCTCTGCATAGAGAGTATATGCCGGCCCTAGGGGTCACCTAACCTTTCTGCTGCCTGAGGTGAAAACTGAAACGGCGCCCCCCCCCCCTCCAATTGCCAATTTCTTAACCTAACTCCTTTGCCACAATGAAAGCGCTCATTGCCCATGGCCCTTCTGCTGCCCCCCTCTTGCCCCTAGCTGGTGGCAATCACCTCACCTGGCCTCATTGGTGGTGCACTCCTGGCTGGCCCTATCTTCTTTTGGCCTCTGTTGGATGCAGGAAGCCCTTTGGATATGTTTGATGTACTGTATTCGCTGGTATCTTTCCTGCTGTTTATGGTAAGGAGGGGTGGAAACATGAACATTAGCATAATTGTGAGCCTTAGCTGCAATACCAGACCCAACCTGCTGAGAAAAGTGGTGCTGCTTCTGGGGAAGCATCTGTCAGCAGATTTATATCTATGACACTAACTGACCTGTTACATGTGCACTTGGCAGCTGAAGGCACCTGTGTTGGTCCCATGTTCATATGTTCCCACATTGCTGAGAAAAATGATGTTTTAATATATGCAAATGAGCCCCTAGGAGCAACGGGGGCGTTGTCATTACACCTAGAGGCTCTGCTCTCTCTGCAACTGCTGCGCCCTCTGCACTTTGATTGACAGGACCAGGCAGTGAAAACATCATTAAAGTGCAGAGGACGCATCAGTTGCAGAGAGCAGAGCCTCTAGGTGTAATGACAACGCCCCCGTTGCTCCTAGAGGCTCATTTGCATATATTAAAACATCATTTTTCTCAGCAATACGGGCACATATGAACATGGGACCAACACAGATGCCTTCAGCTGCCAAGTGCAGATGTAACAGGTCAGCCAGGGTCATAGGTACAAATCTACCGACAGATGTCCTTTAAGGCTTCATTCCCACAAAATAAAGATCTTTTTTTTTTTTTCCCACGCTCATTAAGAGAAAGGGCTGTTCTCATCTAACATACAGACCAGAGTAGGACATGCCCTATAATTTGCAGAACGGCCACACAGATCCGCAAGAATCACGGATGTGTGCATCGCCCAGTAGAAATGAATGGGTCAGTGTTCTATCTGCAAAAAAATGCAGATGGCACATGGATGAAAACTACCATTGTGTGCATGAGGCTGAAGAAAATGCAGCGTATTTAACGCAATGCACGGTGTAAAATGACAAACTGAGCTCTGCTACATCATGGGATCCATGCGCCGACGCTCTATGACACTGTAGATGTGCAGCGCTCCATGTATTATGTTATATTTTGCCAGTATCTCACACACTGGTTTCTGACACACTACACTTTGACTCTGGGTGGAGCTTCCCAGAACAAAATGATTATATTTTATAGCCGTACGGATATGGGTTATGCTCCAGAAAGCCTTTGATGGCGGCAGACGGCAGCGTGTAATTACGCTCGTTATGCAGTGCTGGGGTGATTGTGTAAGGTTGCTTTTGCAGGACACTCTCTTTGCTGATTTGCATTGCAAATAGTTGGGCGCAGGGCCCAGCCCATGGGACGCTCGCCAAGTTCCTCTGTCCTTTGACCTAAAGTCTCTTGTCGTGTTCTCTTCGGTCTATAGTTATGTTTGTGTGTCACTGCCAAGGATGAAGCTATTGGGTTTTCATGGTGAAAATCGTCCCGCTCCCAGAGCTGTTTCAGGAATCCGAAGACGTCCTTGTGGAAAATCATTACTTTATAGTTGAACGATTTCTAATTGAGTTGCGTTAACCACTTAGTGACTGGTGCAGGCTGTCTCTTGGTAATAGAGGAAGTTTAGCCTTTTGACTGGTGGTGCTCTTTATTATTAGTATATTCTATTTGTAGAAAAGGCTTACATATTTTATGTCATGTTTTTTTTTTTATTTATTATAATTTATTATATTATATTTATAATTTATAGTATAATATATTATATTTCATTATTATTATAGCAGTTAATTTTTCCTTTTAAAGGGCATCTGTCAGCAGATTTGTACCTATGACACTGGCTGACCTGTTACATGTGCACTTGGCAGCTGAAGACATCTGTGTTGGTCCCATGTTCATATGTGTCCACATTGCTGAGAAAAATGATGTTTTATTATATGCAAATTAGCCTCTAGGAGCAATGGGGGCGTTGCCGTTACACCTAGAGCTCTGCTCTCTCTGCAACTGTGGCACCTTATTTTTTTTTTTTCTGGGGGGGGGGGCATTTTCACTTTTTTTTTTATTTTTATAGGGTTAAAACAACATGAAGAAACACACAGTTTGCAAAAAAAAAAAAAGGCAACAACGTGCTCCGTGCCGCAGCCTCCTCGCAGCTCACCAAGCACAGCGCCATACATTGTATAGTGGCTCTTCACTTCCATGGGGCTGAGCTCCATGATCTCGTCAAAATCTGATCAACTGGGTGGCCAGGAGTCGCTGAACAAATATTAATGACGTATCCTGAGGATAGGTCATCAATATTAAAGAGGTTTTCCTGGATTTTAATATTTGGAGACCTATCCTAGGTCATCAATATCTGATCGGTGGGGTCCGACTCCCAGCATCCCTGCCGATCAGCTGTTTGAAGTGAAGGCAGAGCTTTGTGAGCACAGCCTTCCCTTCATTGTTTACCTGCTCACCATCGACATCGCAGCAGTGAGCCGGTGTAATTACAAGCGGATGGGTCATTAATATTAAAATCCTGGAAAACCCCTTTAAACACTTGACAACTCCCTTAAGTATGGAAAAGTTAGATGAAAACTTCTGTGGAATGTATAATGGAAGCCGCCCATATCTTCTTGGCACTCAAGATAGAGCTAAGTAGGATTCTGAACATTAAACACAAGTGATAGATACATGTATTCACATTACTTTGTTTCATATTTAGTATTAGCCATTTTCCCCTTTACTTTGCTGTAATTTTTTGTTTTGTAGGTTTCAAACCTCACTGGGCTCTGTGCCATTACATTTGGCATTCCATTTCACTTTTTCCATATTTGATTCATAAGACATAGCTATGCAGAAGAGGAATTTCACACCACTGTAGTAAAAGCATTACAAATGGATGCATTAATATACATCGCAGCAGCATTACGTATATCTGTTGGCTTTCCTGGCATGTCGATTTTATAAATACCTGGCTTCCCCATAAAATAATTTTCTTAGTACACTGTGTTGTGCCGCTCCTCTGTTATTCCACTTGGAACATGTCTGCATGAACTCGCAACTAGTTGCTGCCACCACACTCATGCACACAACAAACGTATTTTTTGTCCGCATACGTTCAATTTCTTTTTCTGCAGCCCATATGCGGAACCGTTTACTTCAATGGGGCCGCAAAAACAAACAAACCCGGAAATGACTGTGTGCATTCCATGTCCGCATGTCCATTTTGCAGATTAATAAAACGTGCTGTTATTATCCGCGTTATGGACATAGGACTGTTCTATTATGGGCCAGCCATTCCACAAAATGCACACGGCCGGTATCCGTGTTTTGCCGATCCACAATTTGCGTGTCACAAAAAAATAACTATCATGTACATGAGCCCTAATACTAATTGGACAGTATCAGTGTGTGCAGTGGAACGCCCCATTGACAAGTGAAATACTGACACCCTGTTGTCAATTTATTGTTATTTTTTAAGAGGAATAACGGAGGAATAGCACAACGCAGAGTTCTGAATGGTAATTTTATGGGGAATTCTAGTATTTGCTAAAAATACAGTTTGGAAAACGGCAGTTCTTTTTGAAGAGAAGCGAAACATTGAAGATAAGTATTATGTACATATGTCTTGAGTGACCATGATATGTGACAAAATGATTATGATGACAGATGTGTCTCTGGACTCCCTGACAGCGCCACCCCTCTCTACAGGTGGTGTACGGTATTGCAGCTCAGCGTAATTGAATCTAATGGAGCCAAGATGCAATACCAAATATGTACGGGGTGTTTTTTTTTTGTTTTTGTTTTTTTAAGAAAGCAGCCGTGTTTTTCTAGCCCTGCACAACCACTTTAATTGAATTATGCTACAGTCCGCCACAACCCAGCACGAAGTGGCTTATAACCGGAACGGTAGATATCCAGCAGCACGTGATATGTGTGTGTCATAAATACTGCGGATATCTCTCTCTCATTTTCATGTGATGATATCTGCCCTGGTGCAGACTTGCTTTGAACTGTCCTTGAGGTTTGCTCAAATTTCTAGACTGTCATGTACAGAGCGTTTTTACATAGGCCCCCAGTAGTATAATCCTATGGCTTCTCTCTTCTGGGATTTTTCCAGCCTTCGTGTTATTAGACTAATAAAACACTGGAAAAACATTTTTATAGACTCCAAAAGGTTACAGAAAATGCCCTGGGTTTTGCATTAAGTCCTGTGGAAATATTCTCTCTGGGAGTCTCCATTTTCTTCAGACCCTGCAGCAGTTTAAGGGGCCATTCACACGACCATATTTTCAGTCTGCGTCCAATTGATTTTTTTTTTTTTTTTTTAACGGATTGGATGCGGGCCCATTCATTTCACAATAAATATGGACAGCACACTGTCTATCTGCATCAGTCTGTCTGTTCCAGGACCGGCAAAAAATGACGGAACATATCATGTCCTTGTCCATTTGCGGAATAGATGATGTTATAGTGGGGCCTGCGAAAAGTGCTGGACACACACAGACCGCGTCTGTATTTTGTGGATCCACGACTTGTGGGGCACAAAATGGATACAGTCACCGGTTCAAGGAGGAGACATAAGGTCATCTACCTGTATCAAATAGGGGGACAGGGGTCAGGTAACACTGATGGGTGATGCAGAGTTGGATCATTTTGTTATGAGATGATGAAATGAGTTTATTGCGCTATTTCCCAATTTTCTCGGAAGATGGTAGAAATCAGGTTCCTCCATTTAGACTCAGCAAGGCTAGGCTCTTGTAGGAATTTAGCAGACAGCAGGTGGGTGTATATGAGCGATACCAATCCCCTCGGACTTTGAGAGCGAAGTATTTCTATCGGAGGATGTGGGAATGTCTGTAAATGGGGGTGGAGATTGAGACAGGAGAGCATGATAAAGCTTCAGACACCTAAAAACACTGAGACCAGAGACCCAAAAATATTCCTGTATCTCGCACACTTGCTTGGCTGTTCTCAGAATTTCATTAGAAGTGAATGGAGTATGCTGGGAGTTGTAGTTTCACAACAGCTGGAGTGCTGGAGATTGCTGACCCCTGCTCAAGGATATTCCACCAATGTTAGGTGCAGGTATCAGCTCTGTGACCCGTACCTATCTCTAGAATGGACCCTGAGAGTGGACCATGCATGAGCAACCACCGGTCATTCTTTTTTATTGGAGTGCAGAAAATGGATGAGCACTGGTTCGGCTATTTCCGGCAGCCCCATAGAAATGAATGGAGCGGTGGCCGAGCTTGCATGGTGCGCTCCCATTCGTTTCTATAGGTGTTCCGAAATTGGCACTTTATAGGCTCTGTTCTAGAGATAGGTGCGGGTCCCACCTATCTCACATTGGTGTCATATCCTAGTGATATGTCACCAATGTTTAAGGTGAGACAACCCCTTTATAGGCGCCATCAGAGTTAGGCCTCATGCACACGACTGTTGCTGTTTTTGGAGTCTGCAAATTGCGGATTCGCAAAACACGGATACTGGATGCGGACAGCACGCGGTTTTTGACTGTAGATCGGATGCAGACCAAAAATAAGTTTGTGTTCTTAAATACTTGATTTACCGTGTGCAGTTCAAGTACAAGAATTCCAGTCTGATACCTGAACTAGATGGGAGAGGCCTAGATTACACTGCAGAGGATACTGAAAATGTAACATGGAAAGTGTGTGGGTGGGTGGGGGGGGTTCTTACAGGTTTTCTATAGAGGTGTCTTTGAGTGCATTGTAGAGGCATGTCTGGCAGTCAATCTGCCACTTAGAGGTACACTATCCAAAAGTAGCCTCTGAGAGCCTTTTTATAGAGCAGCTAGGGAAGCAACTTTATGCCCTCTTTGGGCAAGACCCAGTTTCTAATCAGACCACACCTGTAATAATTTCAATACTTGCATGCTGCGTTTTGCTGCAATTCGATATTTCTATCTGGGGGCGTTACCTTTTTTTGTCACCGAGTGTACACTTCACTAGTACAGTTTTACTTGTGCAGTGGGCGAGAAGAGAGGTGCTAAAAGTGATCCTAACGACGGCGCTGTTTATTCTTCCAGCAGAAATGGGTGTTTACTACCATGAATTCTGAGTTATACAGACGCGTCATTGTATTTTGTGGAGCGCCCTAGCTGGCAGGAGTACAGGACAGGGTGCGCAGCTGTGTCATGGAGAATAGCATTTGTTCATTATGTAACAACTGGTGACGAGGAAAGTATCCAATGTCTATTTCGTCTCCAGATTTCTAAATGTCCCCACGTGTTTATGGCGTGCTCTCGGTACTGCACGTACATGAAGCTGTTCTCGCCCAGCTACCTGTCAGTGCACCTACCTGAGCTCTGGACTGAATTTGGATTTTTAGAATTAAGGAAGTTTTACGTGAATTTCCTAATGTTGAGTGTGGCCTCCTGCAACCGTATTACAGCACTGAGTATGGCGTCGTAGTACTGCACCCATAGCTGTCCTTGGTAATGAGCACTGATCAATGATAACAGCGTGATGATGGGAGCTCATTACCTGCATTTATATGCAGCAATTACCGTATTTTTCACTTTATAAGACACACCTGATCATAAGACGCACCCAGGTTTTAGGATACGTCTACACGACAACATTTGCCACGCAACGTTTTTTGTAATGACAGTCAATGGTGTCATACTGCGACATGCTGTAGCTTTGACACGACAGTCGCACAAAAATCCAACTTGGGTGGATATTTGTCAGACTATTGTGTTGCAGTCGCAGCATGTCACAGTATGACACCATTGACTGTCATTACAAAAAATGTCATACTGTAGCCTAGCCTTGGAGGAGGAAAATAAGACCCCCAGTCTTAATCAGACCCCCCCCCCCCCAAACCAGACTCCCAGTCTTTCAGACCTCAGATCTTACCCTCCAGTCAGACTCCAAATCTTCATCATACCTCAGAACAGACAGTAAAATAAATAAAACAACTCACCTCTCCTCCTCCGGATGGCGCTATCTTTCTGCACTCACTGCTTCCTGGCTTTCTGCCAGCGCCAGGCTGCACTGTGACATAACATCGCACAGCATCAGGTCATAGTGCCTGCCTACGTGCACTTTGTTCAGGCGCTATACACAGTCAGGACACAGTGTGGCTCCTGGAAGAAGCACAGGGAGCGGTGAGTATTGCCATAACTAGCAGCTTTACACTCGCCGCTCTCCTCGTCCCTTGTATACTAATGATTCCATAATGAAAGCGCTCATTAGTATTCGCTTTATAAGACGCACTGACAGTCCCCCCCCCAAAAAAAAAGTGCCTCTTATAAAGCAAAAAATGAGGACTCGTGCAGACAGCCATGTCCATATTTCGGTTTTCCAAAACCATTTTCCTTGTCCATTTCACAGATTTCTCACTCCCATCCTCATAACCAAATGCAGACAAGAACTTGACCTGCTCTATAACTTGTGGAACAACCATACAGATCTGCAGAAAATAAAACGGATGTGTCCATAGTCCCATAGACTATGGGCACACTGGTTTAATATATATGGTCGTGTGGATGAGGCCTGCCTTATTACTGTATGTATGCCATACAGGGGGTTTAAAGGATGTGGCTCCAGCAGGTGTTACATGGCGATCTATTGAATTAAAGGGTTTCTGTCACCAGTTTTTTCGGTATGAATCAGGCTGACATTAGAGATGTGCTAATGTCACCTGATTCCAAATATATATCTGTTTTATTTACTGGTGCCCCCATTTTTATATAAAATGAACTTTTATTTTATGCTAATAAGGCCTCTAGGTGCAAGGGGTGTTACCCCTGCTCCTAGAGGCTCTGTTGATTGACAGGACCAGGCAGAGAAGAAACACTCCATTCACCATAGCTTGCAAGGACCTTCAATGATGTCATGACCATGTGATCAGTCACATGGTTAGGATCACACAAACAGCCTGTCTCCTCCTAAACCATGTGACTGATCACATGATGACAGAAACCCTTTAAATGCACACTGGATAACACATTTCATAGTGTTTTTGTGACCACCTACAACCTGCAGTATTTTGTTGTCCGTGTTTTCAGTGCAACAACCGGACCACCAGCGGTTCTGCTAACCTGGACATTGCTCACTTCTGGTCCAAGGGGTCTTGCAGCTGTAATTCTACTCCCCATATCCGCTCTGGACTGTCACTGTACAGTTATTTTTGGATTTCTTGTCAGCATAAATTTTCCACTTTTTTATGTTTGACGATGCTGTTTAAAATATATATTTGCTATATTTAGTTAGGCCAGCAATGAAAATATTGGAAGAGAGGAAGGGCTATGAATATCTTGTTGGGAAAGAAAACTAACCACAAACTGGGTCAGCTCTGGCCTGCTGGCCAAAACCAGAACCACACCTCAGTAAGGCGACATATGAAAGCGCAAGAGGAGTCATTGTGCCAATTTTGTACACGTGGCTTTGCAGTATCTAAATCATATATATCACCCCCCCATGCAGGATATACTCATTAGAAAAATGACCTTTATTAGTTTTAGTGGTATAGAAACTTGCAGATGTTTGAGTATCTATAGTCTTAATTTGCATAATGGAGCGATTTGTACTTTCACCATCATTTTCCATTGGAGGAGAGGTGAGCGGCAGAGAAGACGGCTGCTCGGTGAAACTGCTTGTGGCTTGCAGAAATGACTTGTCTTCTTACAGAGAAGAGCACTGGTGGCGGCCGTGAGATTACCTCTGCTGTGCATGTAATATTCACAATGCCATGTGCATTGTTTTGTAATCGGCAGAATTTAAGAATTTCCGATCGGCGGTCGCGTCTGCGAATTTTCACTGATCTTAATCTTTGTAGCGCAGTTTGCTTGCCCAATGTAGTGGGAGTTGTGAGTGCATCGATGGCTATGGGGCGGGAGGATCTGCTCTGTAGTTTGTCACTAATAACTGGAGGGAATGCACCAGATGTATGTATCCCAACTCTGTCTGACACTGGCAGCACTGATTGGATAGTGTCAGACTGTGCAGGGACACACCCCCAACTGGTAACACCCAGCTGGAGCTATATTGCAGACTGCTGGCAGTTCATTTATAACGTCTAGTAGGAATAATAGAGGAATGACAAAACATAGTCATAAGAATAGATGCTCCAGAATTATTATTACATGAGGAATGCAGGTAATTACTAAAACAGACATTTCAGGAGAGATGATAGGTCCTCTTTAACCCTTTCCCGACCAGCACAGCAGGCACCATAACCACCAGATGCCTAATGTATGCGATCGACGATAACATTGATCGCATACTTTTAACCCCTCAGATGCCATGGTCAAACGTGACAATGGCATCTGGGAACATAGATTGTACCGGCTCCCCCTAGCAAGGATAGAGGGATCCGGAGTGTGTGTGCTGCAGCCTCTGTATTCCTGAACGATATTCCTGAGCTGCCGCACATTAGTTCCTATGGAGCCTCTGCCTGTGGCAGGGCTCCATAGGAGCATAGCAAAATCCTCATAGACGCCAATGCATTGACGTTTATGAGACAAACCATCTGATTGTTATAGTTCCCTATGTCAGTGATTTTCAACCAGTGTGCCTCCAGCTGTTGCAAAACTACAACTCCAATCATGCCCAGGCAGCCTACAGCTATCAGCCTACAGAAGGGCATGGTGGGAGTTGTAGTTTTGCAACAGCTGGAGGCACACTGGTTGAAAATCACTGCCCTATGAGAACTATTAAAAAAAAAAAAAGAAAAATGTTATGTTAAAATTCTAATCACCCCCCTTTCCCTAAAATCAAAATATATAAACGATAAACAATAAACATGATGGGCATCGCTGTGTGCAAAAATGCCTATACCATTAAAATAGAAAAATATTTAGGGCGATTTGCCCTTTTTTGGTCACTTCCCCTCCCACAAAAAATTAAATAAAAAGTGATCAAAAAGTCATACACACCCAAAATGGTATCAATAAAAAGGAAAGACCATCCTGTAAGAAATGAGCCCTCACACAGCTCCGTACACATAACTGCAAAAAAGTAATAGGGGTCAGAATATGGCAACGAAAGAAAAAAAAAATCATTTTTTTTCAAGGTTTTTATTTTTTCTGCATGAAAACGCAAGAAAAATTATACAGATGTGGGATCGCTGTAATCATACTGACCTGGAGAATGAAAGTAACAGGTCAGTTTTACTGCTTCAGGTAAAACTAAGACAAAAGAAAACCCATAAAACTGTGGGAGGGAGTGAAAAGCAAAAACGAAAAAAAAAAAAAAAACTCCAGGGCTGAAAGGGTTAATGTATTGATTACAATCTATAAGGCCACTTTCACATGGTCAGTATTTATAAGCCAAGACCAATAGCGATATTTTAAGAGAAAAAGTATAATGGGAAGATTTGTGTCTTTTCTGTATATTGGTTCCACTCCTGGTTTTGGCTTACAAATTCAGATGGAAAAAAAAAATGATGAAAATCTCGGGCTGAGTTCACATGTAGCAGTACTGTGCTGCATGGTCAATTAGTGCACAGCATAAATATAGCATTTTATTGAATTGCTATGCTTCTGCAATGTGGTTTTCAGGTAAAAAATATATATATAATTCTTTCTTTTTAACATGTTCACCTGAAGTATGCGGCAATCCTCTGTTGTGTGGCTGACTTTTTTACGTTGGAAATAGTTGATCTAATGTGAACAGAATTGCTTCTATTTGTACTGCAGATCCTCTGAGCTGAGTGCACGGGAAATTCCAACTTCTGGTTTCCTTCCAGACTTTACCCTAGAAGCAGTAAGCAGACTTTGGACTGCTGTAAATGTTGTAGTGACGACTTCTGGCAATTAAGATTTTTTTTTTCTGATGATTCTTCTCACCACTTCTGTCTTTTTGAAAGGATGCCCAGATCAGAAACATATATATGTGTGCAAGCATCATCTGTGCTCTGTTAGCAGTTTTGGACTGGCCCATCAACGCACTAGAGGGCGCTGGCTCATGCAGCCACCACTAGGGGGAGCTCAGTGCAAACAGATTATTACAGCTTCCATTTCAGTCAATTGCAACTGCATAAATTCCTATGATCTGAGCTGCCTCTAGTGGTGGCCAGCTTTGTAATAGATGGGAAGCAGAAGATTTATCCGTGTATTTATGCTATTTAATTACAATTTTTCTTTATTAAAAGATCTTCCGCTTTATAAAAAAAAAAAAAAAAATTTTAAATAATCAGAATCATTGCTGAAAAAATGTACGTTTTAATATATGCAAATGAGCCTCTAGGAGCAATATGGGCGTTGCCGTTAAACCTAGAGGCTCTGCTCTCTCTGCAACTGCCACACCCTCTGCCCTTTGACAGGACCAGGCTTAATGATGTTTTCACTGCCTGGTCCTGTCAATCAAAGTGCAGAGAGTGCGGCAGTTGCAGAGACAGCAGAGCCTCTAGGAGTAAGAACAAAGCCCCCGTTGCTCCTAGAGGATCATTTGCATATAATAAAACATCATTATTCTCATTAATGTGGACACACATAAACATGGGACAACACAGATGCCTTCAGCTGCCAAGTGCACATGTAACAGGTCAGCCAGTGTCATAGGTACAAATCTGCTGACAGATGTCCTTTTACACGCCAATTCCCATGCAGAAAAACCGCAGTGTAGTACAGGACAGATTTACAGAAATTTCACATGCACTTTGCAGATTGTTTCTGTGCCCAAATTGACCTGCAGTATGGATTTCCAAATCCGCAGCATGTTTATTGTTTGCAGTTTTAGCTACAGATTTCACTCTTCTAAATGGAAGACTGAGACCTGCGGCAAACCACATCAAATCCACAACAAATACCGCTGCAAGACCTTGCGGATTTTGGTCCTGATATGCTGCAGAAGAAATCCGCACAGAAATTCATGCGGATCTTATGTGCGTTCACCCACACTCAGGTGCAGGTGGCCTAAACAGCTTGAAATGTTGAAATGTGTTGCATACAGTCCTAGGAGACCCCAGAGTATCATCCACAGCTTGTCAGGGCAGTGGGAGCACTTTCAATTTGGGCTGTTCGACCAATTGACCAAATCGAATTTCAAGAAATTTGCTCATCACTAAGCAGCACCCGCTCTGTGGATTTCTCAGGCAGGGATAACTTTTGACGGTTGTCCTTTATTTTTAACCTATGACCAGCTTTTTTTTCCCCAAGTTTTTGCCTCCCCCAAGTTTTGTTTAAGATGCAATTACTTTTTTTTCTGTTGAATTCACGTCTGTATAAGACCTACTTTTATGCACGAGAATGTTTCTTTTTTTAGTCCGAAGGTACATATAAATTACTTCAGCAGGATGGCTTAGTGGTTAGCACTGGTGCCTTGCTGCGCTGAGGTCCTGGGTTTGAATCTAAAGACTACATCTACATGGAAGTTTGTAGGTCCTCCCTGTGTTTGCATGGGTTTCCTCCGGGTTCTCCGGTTTCCACCCACACTCCAAAAACATACTGCTAGAGACCTTAGATTGTGTTAGATTGAGACACCCCGGTGCTAATGTCTGTACAGCAAAGTGGAATATGTCAGTGCTATATAAGGCTATTTTCACACCTGCGGCACGGGCCTCCGGCAGGCTGTTCCGGTGGGAGAACAGCCTGCCGGATCCGTGCTGCCTCTCGGCAACCCCTGCGGCAGCCGGAACGAAAATACAACATGTGGGGGCCTAAGTGAGCAAAGTAAATAAATAACTTATATACCGGTACATTTTTTATGTGTTGCAAATATACAAAAAGTGATTATTTGACATTGTAGTTTTTTTTTTTTACTTTTGCATAAAGTATGCACAATAAAATATATTTTATGAAAAATAATTGGTTATTTTTTTCCACCTTTTTTTTTTAAAATGTAGAAATCTTTTATTTAATTTTTTGTTGCACTTTTTATAATCCCATTAAGAAACCACTGTTTTACAAAATTATTTTATACTTATAATGTAATAGGATACTCCTTTATGCTAATACATTATGCTCTGTATCTCTATGGCACAGGCTGTGGTTAGGGCAACACTAATGTGCCCAGGGTTGTAACTAAAGGCTCATGGGCCCTGGTGCAAAAGTTCAGCTTGGCCCCCCTTCCCTTAGTGCTTTGTGGCCATGTGCAGGGAAGCACGTAGCCTTCACGCTGTCTGAGGCAAAAATTTAAATGCCCCCCCCCCCCCAAAAAAAAAATAATAATTCTTGACTTAACCTCTTCCCTTTGACCTGCATGCACTTTCTATAATACCGGTGTCGTCTTAGGTGACACAAGGGTTTTTGGGCCCCCTTAGACTCCTGGGCCCAGTAGCGGCTGCTACCTCTGAACCCCCTATAGTGCCTAAACAGCAGAATGTCTGAATGTACAGTACTGATGCATACCTCCCAAGTGTCCCTCTTTTGGAGGGACAGTCCCTCTTTTTGACCCAAGTCCCTCTGTCCCTCTTTGCTCCTTAAATGTCCCTCTTTTTGATCTAGAGAATTATTGCATAAATGTGCATTAATAAATTTACTAAATTGCTCCTTACCAAACTATCTGTATGGATTCTACCTGTATATTAGACCAGAACTTCATTATTTGGTTCAATTTGGACCTTAAAATATCTATAATCTGATCATTTATGAGCTAATATTTAAATGGACTTGAATTGCAATAAAAAAAATTGCCGCAGAGGCTCCAATAATTCTACTTTGGGCAGAGTTAGAGGCATGGTCTAGTATGAAAAATACTGCCGTAATGTGCACTGCACACACTGTCCCTCTTTGCAATATTTAAAAGTTGGGAGGTATGCTGATGTACTTCCTACGGTCACCAAGGGCTTGATGCTTTACCCAGCCTCCGATCAGATGACTGGGACCCAATGGAGATGGAAATCCCCTCTGATTCATGCTGTGGTCACAGACCAAACGGTTAACAGTAGGACTTGGACCTACCTTCGATCCTGGTTGTAGAGCAAAAGGCTGATCTAATAACTGGAGCTGTTAGTTACAGTTCCGTGGAGCAGAAAAACGCTCAGAAGACAGTGGGTGGTCATTAAGGGGTTAATAACTATTATTTGCATGCAATAAAAAGTTGCAATAAAAAAACTAAATGCATAAAAATCTTATTAAATAAGAAACTGGGGCCAGTAAAAGCCAGAGAGGAGGAAATGATGTTTGCAGGGAGCAGTGCAGAGTAAATCTCCTTCCAGTGAGTGTGAGGGAGGGATCCCTGAGTGTTGTGTAATGGCAGGCCCCAAGGCCTGCCTCCTCCCTCCCTCCCTCTCACACTCTCACTGCTGTGGATTTTGTGTGTTGTTGTTGCAAGCAGTGAGCTCAGCTGATGAGTCAGAGCCATGCAGTCATTCCCCTCTGCACCCAGCTACTGGCTCTGCAGAGCAAGACTTGGGAAAACACAGTCTCCTTGTAGCTGGAGCTGCCTTCACAGACCTGGGGAGGAGGACTCCTCACTCTTGTGCTGATCTCTGACTGATCTACAGGACACCAGCCCTGGTTCTCCTGGACTTCCACTTCTCCAGAGCTTTGGATATGTTCAGCCTGGCTTTGCCACTGCTTGAAGAAACTTGGTGAGTTGTGGGGGGAAGAGAAAAAGCATGCATGGTGTAGAAGGGTGGACTTGACTTTTGGAGATGTTCTTGGGGTTCTGCTTTACTGTTTTGCTTCCCACTTCCTTTAACTGTAATGTTTGTAATTGCAAAAGGATACAAATGTAGCAGTGCTGAGCTTGCTAAATACAACAAAGCCTGTGATATTGTAAATTAGATGTTTGACCTAGGACTACAGGAAAATCAGATGCATGCAAGGAGTGTGAAGCAGGATATGAGGCTCACTTTATTTGCATTAGGTTCTCTTTGTCAAAATGTTACTATTGCACAAAAATCTTATTGTTCCTGTTTCCCTTTTAAATATCATTGATGTGACCCACAGAGCTTGCAATCTAATCTCGATATAAGGGCGTGCATGCTCCGGTGGTGTGACTTTGGGGATCTAGTGGTTCTTCTGGAAGTAGCTGGGGTAATGCACGCTGTACATTCAGCCTAGATCTTGATGAGTGCCTCTGTGACTCGGTGTGCTTCAGTCCCTCCCTCTGTCCTTCCTAACATGAGGGGCCTTGTAGTCTTCGCAGTGAATTACACTCCATGTGTTTGGGTTGGGAGGAGGAGGAGGAGGGGGGTTATTCACAGATTACTGTCTGTTTTAAATAAAAGCTGCAAGCATGACAGATACAGCGTTGTGCGCATTACTGCGCAGCCTTTTGTAATGGGGGAAAATGAGCACTTTGTCTAAAATTGGGGCGAAAAAACTTATATAATAATGTTTAAAAAGAGGGGGTTGTCTGCATAGAGGCATGTAAGGCAGTTAGAGGAGGGTAACCAGTGTTGGAGAATGCCTTAAAACTTAGGGCTCATGCACACGAATGTATTTTCTTTCCGTGTCCGTCCGTTCGACAAGGATAGAACTGTTTTATTAGTGGCCAGCTGTTCTGTTCCGCAAAATACGGAATGCACACGGGCGGCATCTGGATTTTTTTTTGTGGATCGCAATATACATACGATCGTGTGCATGAGCCCTATTCTGTGGTTCCTGGAGTAATAATTGGGGCTCCAAGCAATGCCTAGTGTTGTACTATCTGAAAAAGGTAGAATTTGTGATGATTCCAGATTATGGAGGGGGATTTTGTATAATTTCCTATAGGAGATGGAGCCTTGACACTTCTGTAATGACCCATTTTAATTTGATTTTTCTTTTTCTTTTTTTTCCACGCACGATAAATCCTGTGCCTTCCGCTCTAAATCAGGCGATGTCTTGCAAGGCAAGTACAGAGGACTCAGTCATTTCTGTAGAGAGAGACTTGTAGGTGTAGATGCATTCTTGTACTTGCAGTCACTCCGCTCTGACTTTGCAATTTCCTGTAATATCAGTTTCCTGTTTTGGAAGCAGCGTGACATGTATTTGTAAATCAGTACGGTTGCACATCCATTTTCTTTGACTGTTTATTGCCCTGATTATAGCACCAGCCATAAAATAGGGAATCTTGTATTAAAAAAAAAAAAATCAACTGAGGCTCCTTTAAGCATAGGGAGCAGACCCCTGGAGCTTGCAATCTAATGATCAACCTATAGTGGTGTTTTTGTTGACTTTAGTCTTTTATTTGGCTTTTTTTTTTTGCTGTGCTCATGCACATTGAAGCCGAGCAGATGGAATGTGTGTTGATCTTGGTGAAAGTCTTTTTGGGGAAATGTTGCAAGACCACTGCCCCCCTCCTCCCCCCCCCCCCTTCTTCTGTATTTCTTGTGTGCTTATGGGGATTCTTGGCTGGTAGCGTGCAGCTGCCCATTCCAGGAAAATATGCTGTAGTCAGTTTTCCTGGCTGGCCCCGATCCGGTAAAACATGTCTGGGGAGAAAAGCTGAGCTAGGAGCGGCCCTGACAGTTGCTGATATTAGGTCACAAAGCGACCGGAACAGAAACTGCTCCTGATGTGTGGGAGGAAACGCTGCATGCTTGTAAATTGTCAGCTCTTTGCAACAGCAGGTTCTATTTATACAAGGGGTGAACTGGGAAAGAAAAGGTGACGGTCCCCTAAAGTTTACAACCCCCTTTAGGACTTCAAGATTTTCCGTTTTCCTGTTTTAATTTTTTTTACTCCCTACTCTCCTGGATCCATAACTTCTTTTTTTTTTTTTTTTGACTGTTCACTTAGGACTTGTTTGTTGCAGGACAAGTTGTACTTTATAACTTTATAATAGCGCCATTTACTATTGCATACAATATAATTGGAAGCTGGATAAAAACTCCAAATTGGATAGAATTAGGAAAAAAACAAAATCTCAACCAGAGTTTTATGGGTTTTATTTTGACGGTATGCAGTAAAACATTATTTACAGTAATTGTATTTTAAAGGGGTTCTGCAGTTGTTTAAAACTGATGATCTATCCTCTGGATAGATCATCAGCATCTGGATCCGACACTCTGGACCCCTGCCGATCAGCTGTTTGAGAAGGCAGCGGCGCTGCAGGAGTACCACGGCCTTCTCTGTGTTTACCGCAGGCCAGTGACGTCACGACTACTATCACTGGTCTGGGCGGGGCTAAGCTCCATTTATGTGAACAGAGCTTAGCCCCGCCCAGGCCAGTGATATTAGTTGTGACGTCACTGGCCTGCGGTAAACACAGAGAAGGCCGCGGTGCTCCTGCAGCGCCGCTGCCTTCTCAAACAGCTGATCAGCAGGGGTCCCGGGTGTCGGATCCCCGCCGATCAAATGCTGATGATCTATCCAGAGGATAGATCATCAGTTTTAAACAACTGCAGAACCCCTTTAATACTTCAATGAAAATAACTGAGACCTTTTTTTTTTTTTCTTTGGATCACCATATTCTGACCCCCATACCTCTTACTACAGTTACTTTTTATTGATATTCTGGGGTGTGTATGACTTTTTTCATTAACTTTTTTGCCAGATGAAGCAACAAAAAAAACCTGCGACTTAACAATTTTGATTTTTTTTCCCCCTGCTACGGCTCACTGCACTAGAGCAATATGTTTGTTTTAATAGTTTGGGCATTCTAGCAATACCTGTAATCTTTATTTTTTTTATCTTTAATTTAAGGAAAGGGAAGTGATTTTAAAATGTATAGATTTTTAGTTTTTTTTTATATCTTTACATTTTTTTTTTTCCTTTTACACTTGATCGTAATTGCCCAGAGTATCTGAGGGGTTAAAGGTCTGTCATCTGTGTTCACAAACATTGCCTCCGTATGTCTGCTGTGTAAAACAGCAGGCACCTGGTGCACGCTCTGCTCCTGAGCGAGCACTATCTTTAAAGAAAATACTTCCACTGTACATGTATGGCGGAGGGGTTAAAGGGGTTGTCCAGGAGTAGAAAAACTTGCCAACGCCACATGTCCTTGGGTTGTGCTTGGTATTGAAGCAGATGTGACGCTGTTTTGGAAGAAAGCTGATCTGACTTTCTCTGCCGTGGCTGTAGTATTGGTGTCACCTGACCGGGTCCCCATTGTGCCTGCTGATATTAGTGTTTATTGTGCCTCCCTTGTAATTTAAAGTTATAAGTGCATAGTAAGCTAAGGTTGACTTGTCTGCCAGCTCGACATTGCCTTGCGGGATCAAGGGATCATATTAACAATTGCAATGCTTCGGTCCAGTAGAGTTATGTATCAGATAGAACATTGTAAAACATGTTGGCTAAGCTTCCATTGATTCGGCTTGCTATGACTACCACCATAACAGAAGATAAAAACAAGACAAACCTTTCCCAATATTTTTTCTGTGCCAAATGCAATTCAACAACCGAGTGACATCATTTTGTAGCTCAATTTCCTTGTGTAATTGGTGTAATTGGGCAAATACTCTGACTTTAAGTATTGTGTTGCCAGCAGGAAATCAATACGTTCCTTTATCTGAATTGGAAATCAATAACTTCATGGGTCCCACCCAGAATTACTGCACACCGCCATATTGTGCCTCTGTTTTTTAAGAGAGGGTCCCGGTAAATGGGGCCTCTATGGCACCAGTATGCACCTCCAGATTTCATAGGGAGTGCATGAACATTTTATTTTTTTTTATTTTTTTATTTTTTCACATTCCATGTAAAATTGCTAAATTATGCCGTGGCAAATGTACATGGGGCTATCCTAAGTAGCAGCTTCAAGGGTATGTCCATATGGGGCCCATATGCTGCAGTTTACATCCGTTTTAAACAAGTTCCATCTGCACGCTGTGAAAAATTCACGTGGGGTCTGACGTGCGATGCAGATTTTCAATCGACGACATGTCAATTAATGTATGCTGCTGATTTCCACTGTGTATTTCACTCTTTGCAATACATAGGGTGAAATCTGTGGTGAATTTGCTGCAAAATCTGTGATAAATCTGGTTACTCATGTTGATTTTGCAGTGGATCAATGGCAAAATCCTGTGTGGACGTCCCCTGAATGTCCCCATTCATATTTGGGATCCATATCTTATGAATATGGCCTTTATGCATACAGATTCTTATTTCAGTCTGAAGCATTCCCGATCAAATGTTGTATATTAGGCCAAAAGGGGAAAACTCCGTCCATTGTATGCGTGGATGTGTACAGCTAGCATTAGGCCACGTGCACACGGTTTGGATTCAATGTGGATTTTCGTGTAGAAAATCCTACAGTACCAGCAAAGCGAATGAGGTTTCCAAATCTCAAGTACAATGTTTTTTTTTGTTTGTTTTTCGTTTTTTAATGCTGGGAAATTAACCTGCGGTGCAGATTTTAGATTTTTGCAATGTAAAGGGTAAGATCTGTGCACTGAAATCTGCAGGTGTTCGCAGGGAAATCTGTGCGGTCAATCTGCATCAATTGGTGTGGATTTTCCTGCCCCCATTATAGTGAACTGAGAAAATCCCGTCAGGAAAAATAAAATAAATTGACATGTTGCGGATTTTAAAGCCTGTATGGAAAAAATCTGCATCGTGTGCATGAGAATTTCCAATTCTCATAGAATACAATGTACATGACCTACAGTGCGGATTTTCTGCAGGCAATCCTGATCGTGTGCATTTAGCCTTGAGGCTATGTGCAGGAGGCCTATACAGGTGCATCTGCACTGCCATATCGTCTGTATGGATGTAACACGGCCTGCAGATAAATCTATGTGAATGTCCAATAACCCGAGGCCTTTAAAACCGAACCCACAAGATATTCTTAGGCTGTGGGATGCACACAGAATTATTTTTAGGTGCACTGATTTTATAGTTTACATTTTAATGCTGACTTGCAAAACTTCCTGTTCTCATTTTCGGAATTCCTTCTGGCAGCTGATTTAGCATTTTTCTGCGTTGTAACGACTACAGATTGCCCTGAGTGTGTTATATTGTCCAGAATGGGACTAAGGCCTCTTTCATGTTATATGAGGTGTTATTGATTTCCATGATTTCTGATCCATTGTAGGAGCAGAACAACAAAAATAACGGAAGTGGCGGATTCGGCACATAACTGAAGCAAATGGAGCCAAACTGGTCTCACTGACTATAACGGGATCCATTCAGCTTCTACTCGGGAGGACGCTTTTCTAACGGGAGAAAAAAGTTCTGCATGCAGGACTTTTTTTCTACACTGTTTTTAATGAATTCTTTGACCGCGGCCCAAATGCTGATGTTGAAGGGCATCTGTCAGCAGGCTTGTACCTATGACACTGGATGACCTGTTACATGTGCACTTGGCAGTTGAAGGCATCTGTGTTGGGCCCATGTTCATATGTGTCCACATTGCTGAGAAAACTATATGCTAATGAGCTTCTAGCAGCCATGGGGGCATTACCAGTACACCTAGAGGCTCTGCTCTCTCTGCAACAGCCATACCCTCTGCACGTTAATCGACAGGGCCTGGTGTGATCACTTTTTCACTGACTGGTCCTGTCAAAGGTCAGGGGGCATGCCAGCTGCAGAGAGAGCAGAGCCTCTAGGTGTAACTGCAACGCCCGTGTTGCTCCTAGAGGCTCATTTACATATAAAACATCATATTTCTCAGCAATGCGGGCACGTGTGAACATGGGACCAACATGGGACCAACACAGGTGTCTTCAGTGTCAGAAGTACAAAACTGCTGACAGATGCATTGTAATGTAGCCTTAAATGTGCAGCGGTTGAAGTGCTAAGGACTTTCTACACCCTGGACCATGTCACTATTGCTTAACAGCTGCACAAACTGTAAGGAAGGAACAGCTGCAGAAATAGAGGCTGGTTAAAAGGGTAAAAAAAAGGTCACCCCAAAAAAATAGACAGACGTAATGCCATGGATAGTCCCCTGTGTATACATATAGATGTGGTTTACATAGGCAGGAGTGCAGAGAGTTATTCCGGGCCTGCAGAGCTGTGCTCCTGGTGTCCGGTAGATGTGCACCCTCTGGTATGGAGAACATTCTTCAGATAACGGGTGTGTTTGCAGGCATGTGTGCTTGTCGGCACTGGCGTGTGGGCGGATTTGCTTATAACTTGTCCTGTTATGCTGGGAATCCACACAAACAATCTCTGTGCGTTAGACTCATTGCTGTGATGTTACTTTACCGTTCCCTTCAGACCTTTGTCACCAGCTCTTGATGAAATGCAACGTTTTATTGTCGTTTGACCTTTCTAACCGTAATAAAAGCTGCATGTGGCATTTAACCAGGGGGTCGTTTTATGGCAACGTGTTTAGGCGGAGCGGCAATGTATCATCCAAGTCATTTCTGTCCCCGTTGCTAAATATCACATGTATTATTTTATGGCAGACTTTTTTTTTTTTTTTTTTATTAGTATTCAGGGGAGGACCAAAAACGGCTGGCACCACGGCTTTAAAATCCCCTTAACAAACCACTATGGCATGGGGAATTAAGTCATCGGAATATTCACTTTTAACGATTCAGCAGCATCTTGAGATCGCTGTGATGCTACCATGGGTGGACTGGCCGATGCCCAGGGGGCTACCCAAGTCCTCTTTCTGGCCACCAGCCAGGTACGTAAAGATCTGAATTCAAATGTATTGCCTTCCTCAGGATGATGATACAGTACTGTGGCGCAGGCGGCAGTATTTTGTGCTGCACTGTGGTATTTTGTTATGCAGAGGAAGTATTTTGTGCTGCACTGTGGTATTTGGTTCTGCTGGGACGGTATTTTATGCTGCACTCTGGTATTTGGTTTTGCTGGGGTGGTATTTTGTGCTGCACTGTAGTATTTGGTCATGCAGAGGCCGTACTTTGTAATGAGTCTAAGAAGGAGAGAATGGTGGCAGGAAGCATCTCATGGGAGCGTCGGGGAGTTGGTCAGGTGAGTATTGCAAATTCCAAACCTTTTGTAAGAGATTTTCAACCGCCAAACAACCCCTTTAAAATCTTCTAATAGATGCTGATGAACAGCCATCTATCAGCTCTGTTACTGTTTTTCTGCTCCAGTAATTTTCTTTAAAAAGTGCAGCAACGCATTATTATTATGTTTACTTCCACCCTCCTCCTGCTTTGAAGAACTTGAAATACAAGGTGTTGGGTGTCACATCTACTTCTGCATCATAGGCGAGTTTTTCAGTGAAAAGGCAGCTCCTGCTAATGAAATGAAGAATGGCCTGAACAAGGCCATACCTCCGTATATAAGCATATGCTGGTGTAAAGTAGAACTGGCTTAGTTGCCCATAGCAACCAATCAGATTCCACCTTTCATTTTTCACAGCTCCTTTGGAGAACGAAATGTGAAATCTGATTGGTTGCTATGGGCAACTAAGCCAGGTCTACTTTACACCATAGTTGCTGACTGAAATAATAAATTAATAAAATTATGTGATATCCATGCTATACTACGTCTAAATAATACTGCTATACAGTTCATATGTTGGTTCTTAGTGGGTTCAAGTAGCAGGCACCAGGCCTTCAGTGGTGGTCCCTTCAGCCAGTGCCTATGAAACTAACTTAGGACTCATTTATGTGTCTGTGATGGCACGGTTCATGTTTAATCTGTGTGCGATCCTTCCGCGTTTAATCTGTGGTTCCGTGATTTTCATTCCGTGTGTCATCCATGTTTTACGGACACCGTTGGGCTGAAAATTCTAGCAGCGATCCATCAAAATGACGGACCAGGGGCGTACCTATAGGGCAGGGATCAGTACTTTCGGCACTCCAGCTGCTGTGAAACTACATCTCTCAGCATGCACACTTACTCAGCTTTATTTCTAACTCCCAGCAAAGTGAAAGGAGGATTCTGGGAGTTGTAGTTTCAGAACAGCTGGAGTGGCGGAGGTTGCTGATCCCTGCTATAGGGGAAGGTGGCTGCTTTGGGGCCTGAACTTAGAAGGGGCCCATCCGGGGTGAGGACTAAAAGATTTTGTCAGGGCACCCTCAACAGCATTAGAATGTGACATTGTAGGAAACGGACGGAGCGGCCACTGCGACGGACCAAACACAAAATGGCCTCCCTTTTGTCTGAGGTTTTCACTGACACATAGACTAGAAGGCATATGTCCATGTGGTCACCAAAGACCCATGGTCAGTTATAAACCACTGACGGTGTAAACACCCTAAAGTCAATGCAGACCGCACACGTACGCGAATCACTGACTCCTGAAAGAGGCCTTCTGCAAGGTGTGGATCAGGTTCCTGCAACAATCAGATTCCAGCCTATGCTTTTCAAGTACAGGAAATGAAAGGAATTATTTTACCAACTCATTTGTCATCACGGATGGTCTGCCATGAGCAGGTTCTTCCTCCATCTCCTGTCAATCTCCTTGTTTCCTCCTACTTTCTCCAATCCATTTCTACCCTTGATGTCACGATTCCTACTGAAGTTAAACGGAAATAGTGGTAAGTTAATTGCAACACCGGTCTCTTATTACACAGCTTTTTCTGGGCTGTCAGACGTGCTTGATCCTTTGCCAGTTTCTAGTTTAGATCCATATCTCGCAGCCTTTATCTCCTTCTCTGCTGAAGACTACAGTGCAACCGCATAGACAGTATAGAGAGCAAATTATATGAATGCATCAGTGCCGTAGACATGTATACAGACCTAAAATTTCCCGAAATGCAATTTTATGACTTCATATTGGATCCTATGCTGTGCTGTCCTATATGACTAGGAGTTACTGTACGTTTCCATCATAGATTTCTTTGTGGAGGATGCAGATTGACAGGTCAGAGAAAACCACAATGGCCTCCCGTAGTGGTTGTGACGCTTGTCATCGTCTACAGCAGGATTTGCAACCTTCAGCACTCCAGCTAATGTGAAACTACAACTCCCAGCATGCACACTTACTCAGCTGTATTTGTAACTCCCAGCAAAGTGAAAGGAGGATTCTGGGAGTTGTAATTTCAGAACAGCTGAAGTGTTGGAGGTTGCTAATCCCTGGTCTACAGTCTTAGGCTACATGCACACGACCGTATGTGTTTTGCGGTCCGCAAATTGCGGATCCGCAAAAAAAAACGGATGGCATCCGTGTTTTTTTTTTTTTGCGGATCCATTGTAACAATGCCTATCCTTGTCTGCAAAACGGACAAGAATAGGACATGCTTTTTTTTTTTTTGCGGGGCTACGGAACGGACATACTGATGCGGATAGCACATGGTGTGCTGTCCGCATTTTTTGCTGACCCATTGAAATGAATGGGTCCGCATCCTATCCGCAAAAAAAACGGAACGGACGCGGAAACAAAATACGTTCGTGTGTATGAGGCCTTATTAAAGGGGTTGTCCGGGCTTTTACTATTGATGACCTATCCTCAGCTTTAGCTTCGCTTTCTTAAAGAAACCGTTCTAGAAAAACTGTTGCTTGATGTATTGTGCACTGCGTCTAGAGGAGGACGCAGCAGCTCTCGGAGGCTCTTTTGTGCCTATGGATCCATAGTACGGACGTATAGTGACTGAGTTATGGCAGTAATGGCTCGTTCACACTGCAGAGATGTGTGTGCAGTTACTGATATGCTTTCTGTTTAGGGCTCATGCATACGACCGTATGTAATTTGCATTCCGCAAAAAAAATAAAATAATGAAATCCGTGTGACGTCCATGTTGCATTTTTTTTTTTTTTTTGCGGATCCTTTGTAACAATGCCTGTCCTTGCCCATAAAATGGACAAGAATAGTACATGTTCTACCACTTGCGGAACGTGTGGGACATATGGACACGGAATGTACACTGAGTCATTCACGGTTTTTTTTCCAGTCCCATTGAGCTTAATGGTTTTGCAAATGGACCTGTAAAATTAGTTTGCTAGTTTTCAGCAATTTGCTTTTCGCACAAGGTTGCTGACTAGAGATGAGCGAGCAGTGCTCGTTACGAGCACTGTAACGCTCATCTCTATTGCTGACTTTATCCAATAATGTAAAATCATAGATGATAAATCCTCGGAAGGAAAACGAGCAGCTCCCTTTAAAAGAAGACAAGGAGTGATACTGTTGAGGAAATGTGAGAATCTGAAGGAGGTTAATCCGGGCTTGCTCCATGCCACGTGTGATGCTCACACGGAGCACAACAAAGAGGTTTTTCTGTAACATCAATCCCCATCACATGTCACTTACAGCAGAATGACTCTGTATTTAGTCATTGTTCCTGATGAACCAGGTTCGGCGTTAACCATGTGCGTCCTGTGATTAAAGCCGGTATCTCTCGTCATGAAATGAGACATAAGAAGCTGTTTGATGTAAGGTGACCTGGCCCCGTACTATATAGTGGTGGGGACTGTACCCAAGCTTAATATAGTGCAATCGCTTCTTGCTTCATTTTGCTCACGCGCTATATTACGGTAGTTTGTTTCCATTTGTTTTTCTTGCCATTTGTAGTCACGGGCCCCTTTTACTTTTCAAGTGAATGGGTCCATATCCACAAATAGTGTGCACACGGCTGACTATGAGAGAGGCCTTTTTTTACATTTTTAAGATGTAAATGCATTTTGAATACAAGGGACCACATCCATGGTAGCTAGGAAGACATGAAGTCAGAAGTTGCTTTGGAGATCTATTACTTGTATCAAGGTGGATGGACAAGGTGAGTATGTAAGGAGGGTATATGTCTTGGGGACCTATGGAGGCTGTTCTGATGACCCTCCAGTCATCCAATCCATCGAAAATCTGATGGAGAGGCAGACAGCGAAGTATGTGGTTTTCTTTCGAAGTACTAGCTGGCTGTATAACTCCATTAGACTTGCAGAGAGAGCCACATGTACATCTGGCCTGTTCTCCTGTATGTGGCTGCAACAGGGCCGTCACTGGGGCATGGGGCTCCACCAAATGTTTTGCCCAAGGACCTCAACGAAAGTTAATATACAGGGTGGGCCATTTATATGGATACACCTAAATAAAATGGGAATGGTTGGTGATATTAACTTCCTGTTTGTGGCGCATTAGTATATGGGAGGGGGGAAACTTTTCAAGATGGGTGGTGACCATGGTGGCCATTTTGAAGTCTGACATTTTGGATCCAACTTTAGTTTTTTCAATGGGAAGAGCGTCATGTGACACATCAAACTTATTGAGAATTTCACAAGAAAAACAATGGTGTGCTTGGTTTTAACGTAACTTTATTCTTTCATGAGTTATTTACAGGTTTCTGACCACTTATAAAATGTGCTCAAAGTGTTGCCCATTGTGCTGGATTGTCAATGCAACCCTCTTCTCCCACTCTTCACACACTGATAGCAACAGAAGAAATGCTAGCACAGGCTTCCAGTATCCGTAGTTTCAGGTGCTGCACATCTCGTATATTCACAGCATAGACAATTGTCTTCAGGTGACCCTAAAGATAAAAGTCTAAGGGGGTCAGATCGGGAGACCTTGGGGGCCATTCAACTGGCCCACGACGACCAATCCACTTTCCAGGAAACTGTTCATCTAGGAATGCTCGGACCTGACACCCGTAATGTGGTGGTGCACCATCTTGCTGGAAAAACTCAGGGAACGTGCCAGCTTCAGTGCATAAAGAGGGAAACACATCATCATGTGTCTGTCTACGCTGTGAAGATACGAGATGTGCAGCACCTGAAACTACAGATACTGGAAGCCTGTGCTAGCATTTCTTCTGCGGTGTTGCTATCAGTTTGTGAAGAGTGGGAGAAGAGGGTTGCATTGACAATCCAACAAAATGGACAGCACTTTGAACACATTTTATAAGTGGTCAGAAACTTGTAAATAACTCATAAAAGAATAAAGTTATGTTAAAACCAAGCACATCATTGATTTTCTTGTGAAATTCTCGATAAGTTTGTGTCACATGACCCTCTTCCCATTGAAAAAAACTAAAGTTGGATCCAAAATGGCCGACTTCAAAATGGCCGCCATGGTCACCACCCATCTTGAAAAGTTTCCCATATACTAATGTGCCACAAACAGGAAGTTAATATCACCAACCATTCCCATTTTATTTAGGTGTATCCATTGCAGTGCATATACTGTGTATCATATGATCATGAAACTGACAGATACGGCAACTCCCTTTATGGTCTGGGCACGATTTGGCAGTACATGCATCATACTTAGCAATGCTTTTGTGTATAGACTACAGACTATGATGTATTCCTGGGAAGTGTCTTGTTTAGATGGTCATAGGACCGGAGGAAGGCGGACATGCTGTTTACAGAGGAGAAAGTATTCTGTCTTCATGTAGCCTGTGTGCTGCGGTTTATGTGCGTGCACCAAATGTCAACAGTTACTTAGACCACACACTCGCTCCTTATGTTGTGAATGTTGTCATTTTTCATTCTGTGGCCACAATCTTAAAAGCGTGCTGTAACAATATTTTTCAGACCAGCACCTGACTCTTACTTTTGTAATTGCATGGAATTAAAAATGTATATAACCAGTGAGTTATTCAATAAAATGTATTGGTATAGCGCCACCTGCTGTTTGCTCTTTACCTTATTTCTACGTCCACCCCACTGAGGCGGTCGCATGCGCTCAGTTTAACTATTCTACTGCCACCAGCCATATCTACTGTTACAAGCTTTAACAAGGTATGGCCACACAGTCGGGTTTCCTGATTTTGGTTTTGGAAGCCAAATCTGGAGTAGATCATAAAAGGAGAGAAAGTATAAAGGAGAGATACTTTTTTTTTTTTTTTTTTTTTTTCCCCTCACTCCTGGTTTTAGCTTTCAAAACTGCATTACGAAACCTGACTGTCTGACCATATACTCACAGGGAAAGAGCTACAGCAGAAAGGACTTCACTTTCAACAATTGCAATGAGGAAAACTGATTTTGAGCAGTTGACCTTTCAGTTAATTTTAGAAAGAACCTATAGCTTGTGGACTTGCATTGCATTCAGTATTGTTGACTTGCATTCATATATGTGAATGCAGGTCGTGTTTTGGCTTTGTTCTCTAACAATGGCTGAGCTAAGAGCAGGTATTAAGTGAATCCCTAGCTAAGCAAGAAATAGAAACCTGTTTTAGCCTCAGTTGGCAACACTATTAAAGCAGCTATTCAGCGATAATAAATATGTTCTTCTTGATGTGCTGAGGGTAATTATGTAAAAATGGTCAGATACTTGACATTTTTGGTAATTCTGTAATTATGTCAGCAAATGGAATTAATACCAAAGCAGTTGCCGAAAATCATCAGTCAGTCAATATATCTGCATTTCTTGTTCTCACTATTGCAGAAGGTCACAACTATAGGGAAAACTGCAAACTTTTGATTTAACCATTTTCATGTTTTGGTTGAAAATCCACTGTAAAGTTATGTCCACTTTCACAACTATTTTTGTAATGGTCCCAGTGCATCTAAAATGAAAGGGGAAGCAACTCTGCAAAATAGCATTTAATATACCGTAAATGTTCCCATTGATTTGTGTCCCATGCAGATCTGTGTGTCTCCGTGGTAACAAACCACAAACAAACACTGTGTATGTAGTCTGATACTACCATATTCCCTTTATTATATAGCTTACTTCTTGGTAACTCTACAAGTCTGTCAGTGATTGCCAAAAGATCTGTAATTACCTTAATAACCGCTTTCATTAATGTCCTCTGTCCCTTTCCATTGGTCTCTTAAAAGACCATTGCTATGGCTTGTATGTCTTCCTTTTAGTGTAAACAGGAGACAGAGGGGCGGTCCTCCAGACTGCATGCCTGCATTAGGCTTCAGAGTGAGAAGGCGTGTCAGTCAGTAATCCAATCTGCTTGGCTGTCAGGAAGCTGCAGGCCACAGCAAGTGTGTATGTGAAGTGAGGGAAGGCAGTTTTGGCCTCAGAACTGGCAGAGGAGCCATGCCGAGAAGATCCTCAGATTGTAGGAGTTAAAACAGCCATAACTAAGGGAAAAACTCAAGGAAACAGTGACATGTGAAGAAATTAAGGATTGTTTTATGCATAATGCTGCAGCAGCAATAACATATGCTAAAATTGATTTTTTTTTTTTTTTTTTAATGAAAACATGACAGTAAGGGCCCTTGCAGACGAGCGTGAGACCCTTACAGTTCTGGAATGTGTTGGATAACACTAACGGTATTATGTTAGTGTTATCCAACACATTCCAGAACTGTAAGGGTTACATAGCATCATAAATCAGTATAATGCTATGTAACGCCCGTTCAGTGCCAGGAGTTCAAGCCAGGGCCCACGATGCGGGAGATGTCCGAGTCTCACGCTCATCTGCAAGGGCCCTTACACTTTAAAAAAAAAAACACTCCAGGTTTATCACAGGGGCTCAGGCTGGATGATACATCTGGTGAGGGACAGACACTTTTCTCTGACTCTGTATCAACTAATGGTTGGCTTACTTTGAGACGTGTTTTTTTGCCAGAATTGTGCTGCAATTCTGGTACAACAGCTGCATTTTCGACCATTCCCCTTTCTGGTAAGACCCACCCATTTTGTGGAAAAGTTGAAAACATTGGAGAAACCCTAGTTGAGCCAAAAGTGCACCAATTTGCACTGACTTCTAGAAAGATTCCAGGTGCAGACACATTAGTATGTCTGGGCCAACGATTTCTATCATCACTAGTCTTAGATGTTTCTATGGCATGCTTTACCCAAGGTTAATAACAGTTGGCATTTGCTGACGTCTGCTTGTACCTTTCCTGAAAAGTGCGTTCTTCCCCCATCTTGCTGCAGAGGATTGTGTTGGGGAAGTGTTGTAATTACAAGTCTTACATTGCACTGAGAACAAACCAAGCGTTTCCTTTGTCTTGATCAGATTATGATGAAAATATATAAAATGGGTTGTGCACCATATGTAAAGTGCAGCCAATCACCAGCTGCAAACATTTTTTAACTTCAAAGGTTGTTCCCAGGATGACAGGTAGGAAGGTCTTCTCTTATTCAGTGCTTCACATACAAATTGCACAATTTTGGCTGACTACAAACTTTGCATAAATGTTTCATTACCTGAATAACATGTTGGTGCTATGAGGCCGGTTGATTATAGATTAGGCACGTTTCGTGGGGTATGAGTTAACTCCTTAGTGAAGATATCTTTGATCTGTTGGGTTGCTATAACTTTTCTGAAGCAGGCCACATACATTAGGAGTACTGTTGGCCACACGCCAATTTAGACAAGGCCCGACGACCAACTAATATCTATGTAGGCCTCCTGATTTTCCCTTGATGGCAGCTGTTGGGAGAAGAAAGATCGGGCTGTTGGCTTTCAAAATACCTGATACTTTTTTTTGTTCTCTCGGGGAGATAAGTCACTGTGAGAGGAGGTATTCCCATTCAGAACAGATGTATGATTGAATTAGTGCATGTGTATTGGGTGGTTAGGAGAAGAAGATCTAAAATGTATGGAAAGCTTTAGGCTCCATTGAGTCTTAATTTTTTTGTGAATCAGGGTAGATACCTCTAATGCAGGGATGACCAACCTGGTGTGTTGCAAAACTACAACTCCCAGCATGCCTACAGCAGGGCATGGTGGGAGTTGTAGTTTTACAAAAGTTGGAGAGCCGTAGGTTGGCCATCCCTGCAAGGCATCCCTCAATCCGAGGTGTGGAAAACCAAGGGTGAAGAACCGTGCCTGGCACAAGGTAAACACACTTAGGGTAGGTTCACACAAAGTGTATTTTGGAGGGGGTTTTGTGGCAGATTTTCCTGCAAGTTTTTCAGCCAAATCCAGAAGTGGATCCAGCAGGAAGGCGAAGGGGAAGTTCTTCCATTCTATTTCTTATTCATTCCGAATCCACTTCTGGATTTGTCTGAAAAATCTGCAGGAAAATCTGCCTCAAAAACTCCATGTGAACCTACCGTTTGGGTGCAGGGAAATAGCAAAGCACTCTATATGGTATATTGGGCTGATGTTCCACCATAGACCAACCTATATGTTCTTTCCATGTAGGATGCCAACTCTCCCGGTTTTCCCAGGAGTCACCCAGGTATTAGGCAACTGGTCCTAGTCACCAGGTCGATTCACGGTTTCCCAGCACCTCCAGAAAGCGGATACAGTAATGTCTGCCTGGTCCAGTGGTAATGAATGGTATCCCTGTCCATCATTTACATCAAAACCTGATGAGACAAGCAGACAAACGTGTTTGTGTATTACTGGACTGCAACCTACAGCAGTAGGGTAATAGCCGGGATGAGAGGGGGTTATCAGTTCTGTATGTGAATGCAAGTTTAGATAATGTGTAGCCACGACATATAATTTTTAATTAAGATGAAGGTTACTTTGCTGAGCAGCTTCATCTCTTCTGTATTGATTTGGACATGTAAGAATGAACTCTGCTTCTGTGCACAAGGTCGGCCTGACATATTGTGGGAAGAACATTGATACACATTGCATTGTTTGTTGAAGTGAAATTCGCTGAGAACATATATGCAATAACAAGAGCTGTTCTTAGCAATGGGATGTGTGTGGGGGTAAATGTTCCTATTGAGTTCTTGCAGCCTCAGCCCTCTGCCTGAGGTCAGCAGTGCATGGCCTGCGTCTTGCAGAATCTTACTGCTCCAGTCAGTGAAGCCAGTAGTGCACGGCCTGTGTCCTGCAGCATCTTACTGCTCCAGTCAGTGAGTCAGCATTACATGGCCTGTGTCCTGCAGCATCTTACTGCACCAGTCAGTGAGGTCAGCAGTGCACAGCCTGTGTCCTGCAGCATCTTACTGCACCAGTCAGTGAGGTCAGCAGTGCACAGCCTGTGTCCTGCAGCATCTTACTGCTCCAGTCAGTGAGGTCAACAGTGCACAGCCTTTGTCCTGCAGCGTCTTACTGCTCAAGCTGTGCATCGCCTGCGTCCAGCAGCATCTTACTGCTCCAGTTAGCGACTCGGCAGTGCACGGCCTGCATCCTGCAGCATCTTACTGCTCCAGTGTGGTCAGCAGTGGACGGCCTGCATCATGCAGCATCTTACTGCACCAGTCAATTAAGTTAACAGTGCATCGCCTGCGGCCTGCAGCATCTTACTGCACCAGTCAATGAAGTTAGCAGTGAACGGCCTGCATCCTGCAGCATCTTACTGCTCCAGTCAATGAGGTCAGCAGTGCATGGCCTGTGTCCTGCAGCATCTTACTGCTCCAGTCAATGAGGTCAGCAGTGCATGGCCTGTGTCCTGCAGCATCTTATTGCTCCAGTCAATGAGGTCAGCAGTGCATGTCCTGCAGTATCTTACTGCAACATTCAGTGAGGTCAGCAGTGCATGGCCTGCGTCCTGCAGCCTTTTTGAATGGTGTGGCAGCGTGCATGTGTGTCTGCCGCGTAGGCCGGGTGTGGCCGCGAAGGACCCCTGGTGAGCAGACACATCCCCTATTATTGTAATGTGGCAATTACATAATGCAATTCAAAAGGTTTACTGAGGTTATACGATCAATGAGCAGGTGAAAAATGTGGCTCTGACAGATGTCATCCATCATCCCTTACAGTCATGACAGATGTCACCCCGTCACGTCAGATGAGCATTGTTCATTGTATGCATGCCGGTATGACATCATTTACATTGTCTATTTCATGCAGGATTATCACACTGCAGGCAGTAAGTGTGCTAGTTAAAGGCTGTCTGTCTGGATCCTTATGGCTTCAGCAGGGATGCAGAGATGCCCATTCTGCGGCCCTCCAGCTGTTTCAAAACTACAACTCCTAGCATGCCTAGACAGCCTACAGCTATTAAGGCACGCTGGGAGTTGTAGTTTTGCAACAGCTGGAGGGCCGCAGGTTGAGCATCCCTGGACTATGGAACTGTGTATGCCACTGTGAGGCTTCACGTTCTCCATTGAAAGGAATACTACTGCTTTTAAATCTGTATATACACAAGTACGGTATGGGCCTGTGTATGGTGCCATATTATGGTTCTGCAATATATCAGTGTGCATGAGGCCTTAAAGGGGTTATCCAACCCCAAAAATGCCTGGGCTCCTCACACAGATTGTACTTGCCTCTCTCCCCCCGGCACTCGCGTCAGGGCCTGCTATTGGCTTCTTCCCCGTCGCCTGATGTTTTGATCCGAGCAATTGGGAGATGCGGGGGCCGTGCCGGCATCAGAAGCAATGCAGGCTCCGTGGAGCGAGGTAAGTCATACAGCCAACCTAAAATTGAACATTGATTCAAATAACCGATCAATCACTCAATCGCCTGCATCTTCGTGTAGTCATTATTATAGACCAGGCCTGGTCCAATAGGCACACTCTATTTCTGAATGCTCCATGCATGAGTTTTCAGAGACCTCAGCGGTTCGTCTGGATTGTTCTCGTTACATTGTGTCGACTTCTTCCTCTTTCACTTTATGTACAAATTGTTGCAAAACAAATCAAACAAAACCTTTTATCTCCGACTGAAATTGTTGCACACGTTTAACGTAATAATTATGCCAAGGCCTTCATTATTTTTATGGTGCCATGATGAGAAGATTGAAATAGTTTTGCAATTTCATGTGCAGTATCTTTAGCACAGCAATTAAAAATGAGCAAATAAGAAATGATGGTATGTGGCTTAATTCAGTACGACATCACCACTGTGAATAGATACGGTGTCCCGTAGCTGGGATTCATCATCCAACCCTTTTTTATAAGATAAGACTTAAAGGAAATGTGTTGCCAAAAATTTATCTGACAGTAAAAACCAGAGAGCAACACATATGTTGTTTTTTTTTTTTTTTTAAATCTAATCTGTTTTTGTTTTCTGATTGCAGATTTTTTAAATTCCATTTCCTGAACATGATTATGGGGCGGCCATCTTCCCTGAACTGTTATTAACAGCAATTAGAAAGCATTAAGAAAATTGCTTTACGGCAGCCCCATGGGCCATAGACACACTGGTCTGGAGGGACCTCATTGACTTCTATGGGAGAGTTTTCTAGGCATGCTATGTGACCTGTGCAGAGGTCACTGTACAAGGACAGAATAGATATTTTCTGACAATCACCTATTGTGAATGGTGGATCTTATCATTACAGGCAGGATTAGAATGACAGATAAGCAGATAACTGCAGTAATATGATCTGTGCAGACCAAGAAGTGGTGCCAGGGGTGCACTTAGCCTTTATGCTCAAAAACTGCCCCCCCCCCCAAAAAAAAAAAATAAAATAAAATAAATAAAATAAAAAAATTTCCGATTTCTTAACCTAATTCCTTCCTTTCAGCTGCCCACCTCTTGCACCTTCCTGGTGCTGCCTGAGGTGATCGCCTCACCTGGCCTCATTGGTGGTGCACCCCTGAGTGGCGCCTATTATTAGACATTGTAGCCAGTGCAAAAACTGCGTTTTTTTTTAAGGTTTTCTTTTAAATATAATCAATAATTCTTTAAAAATATGTTAAACATAAACACTTGATTCAAACAATAGGTCACTTTCTGATGATGCATTCATTTTAAAGGGCATCTGTCAGCAGGTTTGTACCTATGACACTGGCTGACCAGTTACATGTGCACTTGGCAGCTGAAGACATCTGTGTTGGTCCCATGTTCATATGTGTCCGCATTGCTGAGAAAAATGATGTTTTATTGTATGCAAATGAGCCTCTAGGAGCAATGGGGGTGTTGCTGTTGCACCTAGAGGCTCCGCTCTCTCTCTCTGCACTTTGACAGGACCAGGCAGTGTAAACGTGATCATCAAAGAGAGCAGAGCCTCTAGGAGTAATGGCAACGCCCCCATTGCTCCTAGAGGCACCGTGTGCTGTCCTTATTTTTTGCAGCCCCATTAAAGTGAAGGGACCAAAAATACGTTTGTGTGCATGAGCCCTAAAGCAGTAACTTGCTCTGAGCTACTTGAACAGGCGCGTCGGCTGTGACTTGTTCAGATCGCTCATTCGTACTGTGCTATTGAATACAGCCTTCCATATTTTCCTTGCTCCCATCAATAGAAAGATCTGCTCTCTTCTGCAAACACAGACCAGAATAGAACTTGTGCAGAGATTGCAGAAGGGACACGTGGATCTGCAAAACATGGCCCCGTAGACATGAACGGGTCAGCGTGTTGTCTGCAGCAGACACGGTTGTGCTCATCTACCCTTCTTTTTATAGGTTCAATAGGAGATAATAAAAACCAGCTCGAAATGGGGCGAGCAGCCCCCTGTACAGCTAGGCTGACTGCTCCGTGATGTCGCCCTGTGTGCGTGCCTTTCGCTCCTCTAGGACTGACATACATAAGCCTGCCTCATTAATAATTGGTAATGAATGTGGCCGTTTGGGAACCGGCTGGAGATTCAGCTTTTGCAAAGCATTGGGTTGAAGGATGTGACTAAGCACAGTGACCCATTTTTACAGTGCTGTGTACCTCGCCCCAGAGCAGACGAATTGCACCCCTTGCTGCGAAAACCGGCTTACCTTGTTGTTTAGATAGGGCGTTGGTAGCAGAAGACAAGCCCTAAGATCCCTGCTCCATCTGGATATTATTCCTTTATAATTGAAGGATGTGTCAGCACGTGCGGGGCGACCTGCTCGTCCTATGATCTGAACGATTTACTGCTAGTAGCAGTGTGAATAATTGATGCGCCTTTTGTGCTCCTTGCTTTATTCTTAAATCGCGGCCTGACTCAAACTTTTTATGCATTTTGGGTGGTCTCCATAGAAACTGGGGAGATCTGATCCGTGAAACGTGTTCTCGAGGTGCATTGTATTAAAATCTGGGCCTGAGGGAAATGTTTGAGAGGAGAAACCTGCTAAATGGATGTTTATTAAAAAAGAAATAGAGAAAGCCTGAAAGGGGTTATCCAGGAATGAATAACGATGACCTATCCTTGGGATAGGTCATCATTATCACATCGGTGGGGCTGCGAGTCTCGGCACCCCTGATGATCAGCTGTTTCAGGGAGTGTCAGTGCTTGGTATTGCAGCTCAGCCCCATTCACTTTTATGCAACTAGGCCATGTGACCGATGAACGATGATGTCACATGACCTAGGAAGAGGTTGGTGCACTCACGGCACTGACCAGTGGGGGTCCTGGGTGTTAGACCCCACAGATCTGATGTTGATGACCTATTGCTGGATAACCCTTTAAAGGACCTTTTAAAATTCTCATTTGTCAGCAGCATATTGCACTGTGTAAATATACGCAAACTGGGCGATGAACAATCGCAATAACGATCGTTCATCCTTCATTTACTTTGCATGGAGCTATGTGGAGTTTATGACTGATCCGTCTTGGCAATTTTAAAGATAATACAACTGGATCCGTTCATAACGGATGCAGATGGTTGTATAATCGGTAACGGAAGCGTTTTTGCTGAACTCTGCCGGATCCAGCAAAAACGCAAGTGTGAAAGTAGCCTTAATTGTGCACGAGGATGGATTTAAGTGGATTTTTTTATTTTTTTACAAAAAGAGACTACAATACATCAGTTTATTATACATGAGGTTATTTGTCTTTTATTATGTTTCACATCCAATACCTTACCAATTTTCATTTAGCCCTCCTCATTATCGCCATCACAGTTGCATCCATCTAGGTTACGGTTATGCAAGAAAATGAAAATCTAATTTAATACATTGCAGCCTGACGGTCTCGTGGAGACTATGCCGTACAACTTGCTTTCTTCAATATTTCGAGAGCGATTTAGCAGATATTTGATTTATTAGTCCGTTGTGAGGGGAAAGCGGATCCAGTGATATATTATTGAAGACCATGATTGAAACTGGACACCCTACAATAGGCTGAGACAGGAGAAGGAATCCTGTTACTGCTGATGCAAGCAGTGCTGAAAGCGGAGTGACACAGTGTTCCTTATGGAGAGGCTAGATACTGCAGAGGCGCTCCTGCGACCTTTCCCATCAGCACTATATGGTCATAATGTAAGAATCCACAGGAATATTTCTTCTCCAATCACCAAGAGACAAATGAGATTCCATACATATTCAAACTTAAGGACCTGGATATTTTAAGAAAATCCAACAATATAGCCAATAGTTGATCATATATTGACCGCCATGTATAACCTGTTAGAAAAAAAATCTTTATGCAAAAGGGAAAGGTGAAATGTGTTACTATATTAAACTTTCAACCCCTTGAAGGGCACCTGTCAGCAGATTTATACCTATGAAATTGGCTGACCTGAAGGCATCTGTGTTGGTCCCATGGTCATATGTGGCCGCATTGCTGAGAAAAATGATGTTTTATTATATGCAAATGAGCCTCTAGGAGCAACGGGGGCATTGCTGTTGCACCTAGGGGCTCTGCTCTCTCTGCAACTGCCACACCCTCTCCACTTTGATGGGCAGGGCCAGGCAGTGTAACCCTGATCACGCCTGGCCCTGACTTCTCCTTAAGTCAATCAAAGTAGAGAGAAAGCAGAGCCAGTTTCATAGGTCCAAATCTGCTGATATATGCCCTTTAAATCTAGACCAAGCAGTCAGAAGAAGCGCCAAATATATCATGGTGGCTCATGCTGTGGGCAGTGCATCTTGCTAGACATGTTAGACACTTTTCTTATACTTTTCTTAGTTGTGCAAAAAAAACAAATGGTGCAATATGGCTTATTTTAAACCACATACATTTTGTAAGCCACATCCTTTTTTTTTTTTTTTTTTTTCTAGGTACATTTCAAGACTGTACTTCGGTGTAAAAAGCTAAAACACCATAAATGTGGCACAAGGCATGTGCGCCAGTTCGTTTGGAATAAATTGAGCCACAATTCTGGCTTACTTGGCTTCGTAAATCACCCTCATTATGTTCAGACCAAGCCCACAAGGGGGAGCTCCAATGTAGGCCCTTAGGAGTTGGGGCTGCGGGCCCTTAGGAGTTGGGGCTGCGGGCCCTTAGGAGTTGGGGCTGCGGGCCCTTAGGAGTTGGGGCTGCGGGCCCTTAGGAGTTGGGGCTGCGGGCCCTTAGGAGTTGGGGCTGCGGGCCCTTAGGAGTTGGGGCTGCGGGCCCTTAGGAGTTGGGGCTGCGGGCCCTTAGGAGTTGGGCTGCGGCCTAGGAGTTGGGGCTGCGGGCCCTTAGGAGTTGGGGCTGCGGGCCCTTAGGAGTTGGGGCTGCGGGCCCTTAGGAGTTGGGGCTGCGGGCCCTTAGGAGTTGGGGCTGCGGGCCCTTAGGAGTTGGGGCTGCGGGCCCTTAGGAGTTGGGGCTGCAGCAAACTCATAGCATCTGGACTGAATTCTTCACGCATCATCTCTGCGTTCAGTAAAAATCGCAGTATGTTCTATACTGGACGTTTTTCACGCAGCCCTGGCTCCATAGAAGTAAATGAGGCTTGCATGAAAAACAGAAGACATGCGCATACAATGTGCTTTTTACTGATTCGTGCTTAGAGATGTAGATTGTTGTTTTTCAGTTTTTTTTTCCCCGCACTGTAAAAAAAATGCATCCAATCCGGACGGGAAAACAAAACACACACTGAACGCAATTGCAGACAAAACCGATTGAATTTGCATGCAAAACCATCAGTTTTTCCCTAACACAATATGTATTGTCGTGTGGAACAGGCCTTACCCTCTCCAGCTGTAGAATATCTATATCCCCTAGCATGCCCTGACTTTGGCCAGGAGTTGTAGTTTTGCAACAGGTGGAGGTTCACAGGTTGTAGATAGCCGCTCAAGTCTATTTGCACTGTACGGTTTATGGTTTTGATATTAGACTTTATCATCCAAGTTTGCAGTAAATGCCATTGTCCATGGCTGTACTGACAGAATCTGACTCATGAAGAGGCCATAAAGGCATCTGCATAGCCAAGAGCATCTGGGAAACAGGTTGACCAAAGGTTTAGGAGCACATAGCAAGTTCTGAATTTCGTTTTACTGTAAATGCGTGCCATAGGGCATATGGACAGGTTGTTGCAAAGGGGACATCCTGATGGGGGAGGTGGAAAAAAAAAAGTTGAAAAATGATACAAAAATGTATTCCTGCACTTACCGTAACCTATACAAGATGCAAAATTCATTATGATTCATCGTTTTCTATTCTGTTTTACAGATACGGTTTAGCAAGATGGGTGATGAAGCTGAGTAGATCACGGGATACAAGATCTACACAATCGCAACCTATAAGGAACGTCATCTTTGTAGGGTTTCTTTTTGTATTTTTGATTTGATGCCTTTGGAGAAATCTCCTGACTTGCATGCAGTTTGATTACCATGAGTCAGCAGCCTCAGCAGAAGGCTTCGAATAAAAGGACGGGAAAAAGAATAACTTTTTTCAGTGACCCGCAAGTCCACCCCGTGACTAGTAAAGAGCAGCAATTGAAAGACCAGCAGTTATACGGGACGGCGTCTCGGTTGCCTATCTCCCAGGGTTCTGAATTGAACAAGCCGAATTCTTATTCTGCCGCACCTAACAATATGCTGAACACAGTCATGTACACTCAAGAGAGACCTGACGGCATCAGGATCACCCAGCAGCAGGTTCCTGGAAAGTGGACCTCTGGTGATCGCAATGAGGCCACATGGGCAGCTCAGCAAGCCAACATGTGGCAGAGAAATGCAGCTGGCTATCCTGTGCAGATGGTGCCTTCATATTACAACCATCATGAGCCCATCAAGAGAAGCCAAGATAAGGGAGTTGGGGTGTCCCAGTTAGACATGTATGGGGATGCTCTACAGCAAATGATGTCTCAGAAGACGCAGCTGGAGCAGCACCAGCTAGCTCAGCAGCAGGCCCATTTAAACTCCATTTTGCAAGCCCAACAACAGCAGCAGCAGCAACAACAACAACAGCAGCAGCAACAACAGCAGCAGCAACAACAACAGCAGCATCACCAAAATCAGCATCTTGCATTGCAGTCTTTCCAAATGGCATTTGGACATCAGGGTCAAAAAACATCACTGCAAAATATATTCCATGTTTTTCCAGATGCTCAATCGAATGCCGTGTATGCCACCCAGCAGAAGCAACAGCCAGCTCTTCCTAAACTGCCGCTGTTTGAGAATTTTTACCCGTCGCAACAGCAACAGGCGGCTTATGCCATGCAGCAAGGCGTTCCCCTAAACCAGCATGCAGCTACCCAGCAGAAGATTTCGGTCATGAGCCAGCCACAACGTGTTCCCACATCCGAGGAATACATAAAAGTTTTTGCCGAGCAGCAGAGCCAGCAGTCCGTTCTGCCCAAAGCTCAGATACCCTTGCCACGAAGGTCACGAAGACTTTCCAAAGAAGGACCAGAACCTTTACCTCCCGCTGTGGTTGGACATTCAAATAACCCTTATGCACACCACCAGTACGAGCAGGGAGTGCAACATCAGATGGGTGTCCAAGAGAGGTACAAGCCAATTATGCCAAGAGATGCCCAAGAAACCCAGCATGGCAACCGCCATGATGCAGACAATATGTCCCTACCTCAGAATGGTAGAAGAGAGGTCCAGCCAGCTGACCAAAACTCCATGGGGTCAATGCAGCCTGATGGAGCAGGAGCTGTGACTGTGATCCAGTCAACCCGGCGAAGGCGCCGCATATCGCAAGAGGCCAATTTATTTACCTTAGCACAAAAAGCAGCAGAAATGCCAAATCTTGAAAACACTAAGGTAAGGAGACTTCACGTGGACCTCTTTAGATAATAAGATGAATATATACCGTACATGTCTGTATTTAAAGGGCATCTGCTAGCATATTTGCACCTATGAAACGGGCTGACCTGTTACATGTGCACTTGGCAGCTAAAGACATCTATGCTGGTCCAATGGTCATATGTGTCCGCATTGCTGAGAAAAATGATGTTTTATTATATGCAAATGAGCCACTGTTGCTCATGGAGGCTCTTCTCTTTCTGCATCTGCCGCGTCCTCTCCACCTTAATTGATAGGACCAGGCAGTGAATACATCATGGGTTCAGCTATTGCAGGAATGGCTAGCATCAAGTTGCAACATTGTGTTGGCTCCTCCGTTGTGTGACGCATTGCATTCTAATGGTGAAGGCCATTAAAGGGGATGTCTCACTTCAGCAAATGGCATTTATCATACAGAGAAAGGTACTACAAGGCACTTACTAATGTATTGTGATTGTCCATATTGTTTCCTTTGCTGGCTGGATTCATTTTTCTGTCACGTTATACACTGCTCGTTTCCATGGTTACAGACCACCCTGCAATCCATCAGTGGTGGTCGTGCTTGCACACTGTAGGAAAAAGCATCAGCCTCTCTGGTGGCCGGAACCTTGGAAGCGCACATAGGTTAGTGCTTTTTTCCTATATTGTGCAAGCACAACCACCACTGATGGATTGCAGGGTGGTCTGTAACCATGGAAACGAGCAGTGTATAACGTGACAGAAAAATGAATCCAGCCAGCAAAGGAAACAATATGGACAATCACAATACATTAGTAAGTGCCTTGTATTAACTTTCTCTACATGATAAATGCCACTTACTGAAGTGAGACAACCCCTTTCATGGAAACCTGCCATCAGTTTTGACAACACTAAACTGTAATACAGGGGCTAAGAGGAATTTCTGAACATGTGTATGTATGGCAGCAGTAATAAAGCATATTTCATAAGGGTTCTTACTAGATTCGTCCCATCAGTAGGAAGACTTCACTTGTGAGGAGCTGTCCAGGTAGGTGACGAAGCATCCACCTGCCGCTACATTGACAGGGCCGGACGTATAGAGCGAACCTGATAATTTCCTGCTGCTTCGATTAGCAGAGCAATGGCAGAGGCTCTGCTTCAGCTTTGGAGCTGCGACTGAGCAGCCAGGAAGCCGGGCTGAATGTCCGACCCTGGGAATCTGGCGGGTAGGTGGACGCTCCTTCACCTGCAAGGACAGTCCCTCACAGGTCAAGAAGTCCTGCTGATGAGACTAATCAATTCATTACGATTCGTCCTTACTTCTCTCGTCCTTACACAAGAATTTGCCACTGGCATATTTTTGAAATCAAAAACCAGAATAACCGCTTACGTTGTTTTTGGTCACTTGCATTCTTTGTGACCTTTTTTTTTTGCAAACAGTAGGTCTTACCACTAGCGTTTTCTCGATGACCTTTTTTTTCTGTTTAAAACGCCTAAAAAAAATTCCAAACACTTAGAACTACAGCATGTTGCATTTTTGAAAAAGAAACAACAAAGGCAAAAAAAACCCCAATCTAATAAACAAAAATTTCAGTGTTAAAAAAGGCTTGTTTCTTGTGCTTAATATTTCCCTTAGACCTTCAGCTAACATTTGAAGATGGCACTTTTAATGGAAAAAAACGCAGGTGCAAAAATGCCACTAAAAATACAAAGGTGCAAAAAAACACTCACAAAAGCCTATAGCTCTAGTAACAAGTGATTGATGCGGCCCCTCTCTTAGGCTACTTTCACACTTGCGTTTTTTTTCCATTTAGCCCTCATGCAAGAGATCCGTTCAGGATGTCTTCCGTTCAGTCAGCATTTCGTTTTGTGACCAAACACAAAAACGCTGCAAGATGCGGTTTTGTGTCGAGTCATTAAAATTGCAAAAAAAAAAAAAAAAAAAAAGGATCCGGCACTAAAAACAATGTAAGTCAGGAGCCTAAAAAAAACGGATCCCTCACCCATCGACTTTCAATGTATTTACTGTAGTGATGGATCTGTTTTTTCCGTTTTGATTTCACACAACCGCATCCTAACGGAACGGATGCATCCAATGTGCAAACTCAAAACAGATCCATTTAATTCCGGTATTGAGATCTTCTGCCGGATCTCTGTGAAAGTAGCCTTGTAGACTTGATTGCACCATCCCTGTCCACACATTGCATGCGGTGCTGCAGCTCTGCCTCATTGACTCCAACGGAGCTGAGCTGCAATACCGGATACAACCTATGCACAGGTGTGGCGCTGTTTTTGTAAGAAAGACAATACCTTTAAGAACGAGATGCACTTACAAGTCTCTGTCTCGCCTGGCCTAGCTATCCAAATGTAGAGTGGATAGATCCTGTATGTATAACTATGATGTCATACATCTGCCAGGGCACGATGAGAGTTGTAGTAGCATAGCAGCTGCAAATGTTCTAAAATGTAAAAAAATATAAAACCCCTTCATTTCTTCAATCCCGCATCGGTCCTCCAGTGGTCTTTGTTTATTGGTGATGGTGGTACAGTACATGACTGACGAGGTCATTTGCCGTTATGGCACGTCATTGCCGGCAACTTTAAAATAAAGATCGAGGGCACTGCTGGAGAGGCTGTAAATGGGGTTGTCCAGTTTTCAGCAATCAAATAACCCTAATAACAAAACTCGCTTAAAAAAAGTAATTCATTCAGCTTTATTAGATTATTTTTCTTCCTTGCCAAAACCCACAGTTGAATAAATTCCATTCTCCACTGCTTCCCGTGTTCTGCACAATAGTTGAGCTCTGAGATGCTTTTCGTTAGTACTCCTTTGCTGTGGGACATTTTTTATTTTTACTGTATATGGAAATAAACATTTCATATAAAACGGACGCTCTAAATACTGCGGCGGTAAAACGCGCTCTCAGATCTGCAGCACAGCATGCTTTCCCCAGGCTGAATCTGAGCAGCAGTGCCCAAGCATGACCCATGTACATAAGAGCTACCAGTGTGCGTTCACATGGAGCAAAACCATAGGTACTGTATACTGGTAACCTGGAGCACTGCTATGACTACATACTACTAGTATATTAAACAATACAATATATGGGCACATGAGTACAACACGTCATCCCTGCAGGGCAGGGGTGCACCACCTACGAGGCCAGGTGAGGCGGTCATCTCAGGCAGTACCAGGTAGGAGCAAGAGGGGGGCAGCGGAAGGGCCATGGGCAATGAGCAAAGGAGTTAGGTTAAGAAATTGGCATTGGGGGGTTGGGCACCTCAGGCAACAGAGAGGCTAGGTGCACCCCTGCTGCAGGGTATTAAACGATGACGGGCAGGACCTCAGCAGCATTTACAAAAGTTCTGCTCAACCTCCTTTAAAGAGGTTCTCCCATGATTGATGTAAAAAATGAAAATCAAACATTATATAGTGCATGACAATCTCTAGAACCAGCCCTGCACCTCACATGGATCCAGAGATCTCCCCATTCATTGCTCCAACTGCTATGCTAAATTATCTTCAGGCTGGCAGCTCAGGGGGCGTGTCCTTTTGTTGCAGCTCTCTCTGGCTAATGACAGTTGAAGCCTGTAAGACCAGCTCAGTGAGACAGACAAAAAAAATAAGGAAAAGAACAAACCGCAGGTGGCGCTATACAGATACATTTTATTGGATAACTCAGTGGATGGCTGCTGCATAACAGCATGCAGGTTCTCTTTAAATATTGATGACTTTATGCTCAGAATAGGTCATCGATATCTGATCAGTGGGGGCCCGACTGTCTGTGCCCTTGCCGATGAGATGGTGGAATGTGGCTCAGCGCCACGTTGAACGCTGCATTGTCTTTCTTGCCTGTGACATCACATATATCGGTCGAATGGCCTTTGTGCAGCTCAGTCCCATTGGCGTAAATGGGCCTGAGCTTCAATACTGCAGCCCCTTCAAACGGTTGATCTTGGAGAGTTGGACCCCTAGCGATCAGATATTGATAACCTATCCTGATGATAGAACCCATTAGGTAGCACTAGGACCCCTTCAAACAGTTGATCGTGGGGAGTTGGACCCCCAGCAATCATATTGATGACCAGTCCTGAGCGTAGAACCCCTATAGGTAGCACTGTGGCCCCTTCAAACCGTTGATTGTGGGGAATCGGACCGCCAGCGATCAGATATTGATGACCTATCCTGAGGATAGAAGACATATAGGTAGGTACCGAAGACCTTCATTGTGGCTGATTGGTGTTTATTACCAGTACAGAGCACACGTCTGCCCTTGGGTCTGTTCTTGGGTTCACGTTGACCATAAAGTATAGGGCGGACTCCAGTATATCTCTCGTCTCAGGGTCACTGTGAATGTACTGGCAGGGTCCGAAAATATCCCCATTGAGCTAGAGGGAGTGAGCTCTGCTGCGGCACTGCAGTCAGTACATTGCTCGAGGTCTTAGAATGTGAGAATTAGCTTTTTGCTTGCTATGAATAGATGCAGAAATGAAACTGGGAGGGGAGGGGGTAAGGAACACGTGAAAAGGATGCGTTCTCACATGTTTCTGGCGTCTGTCCAGAAAGAAGAAGAAGATGGTATTTGATAAAGTAATCTTGTGCTGGAAGCAATATTGTGTGGCCATAGAGAATATCTACATCCTGTTCATGTGCAAGAAGAATAAACGGTTGCCGGCATCACCCTTTATTAAATTATTATTAAATTAAGAATATCCAAAAGGGAGAGAAACCTCACTTTTTATATATTTTAGATTTTTAGATATATAAAAAATATATAGATTTTATGTATTTTTATAAATATCAGAGTAAACTAGAGTATATATAAAGCTTCTGGACTCTGATATTGATGGCCTAGTCCAGGGGTAGGGAACCTCCGGCTCTCCAGCTGTTGTGAAACTACAATTCCCAGCATGCTTCATTCATTTCTATGAGAGTTCTTAGAAGAGCAGAGCGAGTATGCTTGCTGGGAGTTGTAGTTTCACAACAGCTGGAGAGCCGGAGGTTCCCTACCCCTGGGCCCTAGTCTTAGGGTCAGATCAGTGGGGGTCTGACTCCCGGCATGCCCCTGATCTGCTAATAGAAGAAGACTAGTTTACCAAACACATCTTATAGTGGCTGTGCCTGGTATTGCAGTTCAGTCTTATTTACATAAAGGGGTTGATCCACAAAAAAATATTCTATATTTTTCAACCTGGATCTGAATAGTTTTGTAATTGCATACAATTAAAAATTTAGCATAGCCACCGAGTTATTCACTGAACTCGATCTGTATAGCGCCACCTGCTGTATTTTTGTTTCTAAATTTCTGTGTGCACCTCACTGAAGTGGTTGCACATGCTTGGTTACATCTTTCAATTGCCGCCAGCCATGTCTACTGTTAGAAGCTGTAACAGTTACAGGGAGAGTGCTGCAGATGAAAGGACATGCCCCCTGAGCTGTAATAGGGAGAGAGCTGAGCAGATAGCACATGCCTCCGAGCTGTTATGGGGAGAAAGATGTAGCAGAAAGGACCTGTCCCTTGTGCTGTGATAGGGAAAGAGCTACAGCAGAAAGGACACATCCACTGAACTGTCAAAGGGAGAGAACCGCAAGAGAAAGGACATGCCTCCTGAGTTGTGAAAGGGAGAGAGCTGCAGCAGAAAGGACACACTCCCTGAGCTGTCAGCTTGAAATAAATCTAGCAGAGCAATGAATGTGGAGATCGTTGGATCCATGTGAGGTACAGGGCTGGTTCTAGCTTTGTTAGAAAGAGGTTGTCATGTACTATATGATGTCTGATTTAAATTTTTACGATATTTATGGTATAACCCTTTCAATGGGACTAAGCTGCAGATCAAGGCATAGCCACCCAAAGAAATGCCTGGTAAGCAATGAAGAGGACACATCGCTCACTTGAGCTCTAAAGTCCCATCAAGCAGGTCATCAGTGGGGGGTGCCTGGTGTTGGACCGCCACCAATCTGATTTTGATGGCCTAGCCTAAGGAAAGCTTCCTGATTTTGGGTCCCTACAGAACTTGGTGACTGCATTTTAGCATAGTATAATGACAAGAATAAATGCTACATGTTCTGTTTATAGCAAACCATAAAATCCTTTAATTACTTCTAGCACGGAGGACAATTTACAAGCAGGCTCAGGGATTGTACTCCTTCTTCTCTGCTGTTTGCTGGGTTTGGAGGTCCTTGATGTTTTTGTAAACTCCACAATTGTTTTTCATTAGGACATCATGGGTGTTGTTCATATTAAATCCAGATATCAGAAGAGGCAATCTCTGGCCCCGGAGTTTTAATATACAAGGTATCAGAACCAGAGTGTAATATACACAAGTGACGCAAACAGCAAAATACACTAAAACACACACAATTACTGCACAAGATTTTGTTCTAGACTTATGTGCAGATTAGGATGGGTGTTGGCTGTCCTAAATGAGACCAACTGTGTATGGAGGCTTAGTGGCAATATTCCATGGGAAAATAATATGCAAGAGGTATTTCCCAGGGAACGAGAACTGTCTCACTACTGCCACCTTTTGGAAGTGGCTCCCGTCTGACTTTTTGTCAAGCTTTTGGAGCAGGACAAAGAAAAAAAAAAAACAAGCTCAATGTCCACCTGCACACGGCTGTTCCAGGGTACGGAGTAGGATTCTGGCTGGAGTGAGATGCCTTGGACGGAGCTTCGGGGGCTCTCCTAAAGACCAGCTGTGTAGGGTCATGTACAGAAAATGTCTCACATTAGGAATGGAATAAAGTCTTGACGTTAACTTGATTGTCTTTTGGTACTTCAGGATAGTGAGACTTTAGCAGTGAAGAATGAGACTTCGAAGAGCAATGCAGAAATTCCTGGGACATCACCCCCTAAGAAGGCCCGAGGGGAAGGAGAATTGAGACCCCTGGTAATGCCGGTGTCTGTACCAGTGAAAATAGATCCTGGACGAGAAAAGGGAGATGATGAAAGGACTTACAGGACAGTAACGTCTGAAAGGCTTCCATCTGCATCAATGCCATCTGTGATCGTAACCAGGCATAGGGCTGGACATACAGGTGTCTCCGAACCTGCTGTACAGGTAGGCCCAGATGTTTTTAGGTTCTTCTGAAGGAGACAGGTTGTGTCCATCACTGTCCTGAAGATAAAATGCTGTAATGTCTTATGTTCTGAACTTAAAGGGGTTGTCCGGGTTTTTTAATATTGATGAGCTATTCTCAGGATAGGTCATCAAAATCAGATCTTGGGGGTCCGACACCCGGCACCCCTACCGACCACAATGCGCCTGTGCCGTCTCTCTTCCAGTCCTCATACAGCTGATGGGCGGGGTGCCGGGTGTTGGACCCCCACCAATCTGATATTGATGACCTATCCTGAGGATAGCTCATCAATATTAAAAAGCCCGGACAACCCCTTTAATAATGGTGCACAAAAAAGGTTTTCCAACATGTCGGCACATAAGGTGTACAAGAAAGGTAGCCTAGATGAGACCTATGCCTGCGTGGTAATAATATATGGTTTTAAACCCACTCATTTATTAAGGTATTGGGTTGGAAGAATTCACATTTCTTATACTTTAAATCATGAATAATATTCTGACACATCCTCTTTTCCCCTCTGCAGAACAATGACACCGCTTTGTTGTCAGAGGCTCCTTGCCGAAAGCCCAAACAGCGACCAAGACCAGAACCATTGTTTATCCCTCCCAAACCCGGCACATTTGTTGTCCCAGTTTACACCAACATAACTCCTTATCAAAGCCACCTCCGCTCTCCCGTCCGAGTTCCTGAGCACCTGAGTGACAGAAACTTTGAGTTGCCCCCTTACACACCGCCTCCAATCCTCAGCCCTGTGCGGGAGGGCTCTGGACTTTACTTCAATGCCATCATATCGGCAAACACACATTCAATGCCTCCACCAATTACCCCAAAAAGCAGCACGAGAACCCTGCTGAGATCTAGTAAGTGCTCGTTCTTCTATTTCTTGAGATACATTTAAGCTGTTTCATCTTCTGGATCATGTCGTCATTGATTTCTGAAAATATAGATTGATTTTTTTTATTTATTTATTGTTTGTGCTGAATGTGGTAGAGAATTTTTTATAGATTTCCCATGGCAGTTTTGGTTTCCAAAGTGGTCAAGATGGATCAAGTATTCTGTTTCCGTCTGAGATAGATAGATAGATATAGATAGAGATATATATATATATATATATATATATATATATATATATATATATATATATATTATTTTCTTCAAATTGTGTCTTGGGTAAATATTTTAGGGTCAGCATATAAAGACCCTATGTTTATAATACAATTGTATTTAATTTTGCAGACAGTGGAGAAGACATGCCGCCCTTGCTAACAGCAGAAGCGACGCCCGTTAGCCTTGAACCGTAAGTCTATATATACATATATATTGATCAGTGAGTAAATTACTACACAGTGCGTAGTTGTTTCGATCGGCTTTTTTGCTGTAGATGAGTTATGTATAGTTTTATAATTTATTCCGTGGCTGCCTCTGCCCATGTGGCCTACTAGGATGTGTGGATGTGATAGAGGCAAGTCCCTCAGTTGGGCCAGAAAGGAGAGCTGCTCATGGTGGGCTCGAGCTGTCCATTTATTACAAGTACGGTCATTCATATCCGGTGACATCCCAGGCTCTCCATGGGGAAAGCTAGGTGGAGGCTTCCGCCTAGCAGTGAGCCTCGTGACGTCACTGACACTAATGGGCAGGCTTTAGTGCTGCCCTAGCCTGTAAAACTGCCAGGGCGGCGCAAAAGCCCGCCAATCTGGCAACACTGCTAGGCAGAAGCCTCCGATCCAGCGCTGGACAAGGGAGAACATCAGAGCATGGAATGAAAATGGGGATATGTCCGGGTTCAGAGCTTTAATGGTGGCTAGCTCCTACAGAATGTTTAGAGCCTATCTGGTGACTTACTCCAATAGCATATAGCTGTAAGTAGAGTCCTGGGCTAAAACTACAGAAGGCCTCTTTCTTTTACATCTAAGTGACCAGGAACCCATCATTGAATATTTTATTTTCCTTGTAAAATGTTTTAATTCTAAAAAGTGCTAAACAAACGTACATTTACATAAGAAGCCCTTCACTTCCTCGTCTCTCCATGTTTACCAAGCGCCATCATAATCCTTCTATGGAGAACTTAAGACCAAAGCACATATTGCATTTCATTATATTTTTAAAGGAAGAGTCCACATTCGCAATCAGTTTTTTTTATTTTTCTAGTACATTAAAAATTAGGAATCATTGTAATCCTGCCTGTGATGATAACGGGAAGATGGCTAAAAAAAGTGACATGTATAGATCAAGAAGTGTCGCTTTAGTGTTTTTGTTTTTTTGGCTTTTGTTTTTATTTCCAGTGACATGGAAAGTTAGAAATAACACAGGATCTGCTATTGACAATAGGTTATATCGCAGCTCGCCTCTTCCCCCTCCCTGCATGTTGACTTCTGGACAGAGCATGTCTTGATAAGTCTCCCATAGATGTCAATAAACATCCCCCTTCTATCGTGCCTATCGTCGATGTGACTGCTGTAAAGCAATTGAGGCAAGATGGTTTCGCTATAATAATGTACAGAAAATAGAATAATACAAATATAAAATATAATAAAACAGAAAATAAAACTAAGAAGAAAAAAGATAACCATCTAGTTTTGATTAGTAAAAAAGTATAGGAGATAAATTCCCTTTTAACCTCCAATATATAGACAAAATTATTGGCACAACTACACATTACAACTACAGGAGCATTTCACTCCACAGAACACATTTCCACTGCTCCAGAGTCCAGTGGCGGCGTGCTTTACTCTACTCCATCCGACGCTTGGCGCTGACCCCTCTCTGTAACTTTTTGTGGTTTGACACTTTGTGACTGAGTTGCTGTGGTTTCCAAATGCTTCCACTTTGCAATGATACGACCAGGGGCAGACTGAAAACTTAAAGTGGCCCCGGAAAAAATACTAAAAGTGGCCCCATTTTGTAGTCTGGTCCAAATTGATGGAAGGCAGGGCCAGCAATACCATGTATAGCACATTATACCAACTCAACAGAGACAAATGCCACAGTCCATCACAAAATACATCCCCAAAACATCCCCACACATACAAATACATCCCCAAAAACTTACACTGGCAGCTGTGAGGAAGGCCCAGGAAGCCCCCTGGGCATTGGCCCACCGGGAAAATTTCCCTGTAAGGTCTATGGCCAATCTGCCCCTGGATACGACTCACAGTTCATGGTGGAATATGTAGGAGGGAAGAACTTTCATGAACTGACTTATTACAATGGTGGCATCCTATTACAGGACCACACTCGAATTCAGTATGAGCCAATGTTTGTAAAGGCAGACTGCATGCCTAGGGGCTGGATTTTACACACCTGTGGCAATGGGACTGAATGAATTCAATGACTAAGAGGTCTGTCCCCAGTGCTTTTCTCCTTATAGTCAGGGGCGTAGCAATAGGGGAAGCAGGGGAAGCAGCTGCTTTGGGGCCCAGACCCACAAGGGGTCCCCTCAGGAGGGAGACTAAAAGATTTTATTGTCAGGCCCCCCTCAACAGTATTATACAATGACATTATATACAGTGACACTATAGAAAGCGGATGGAGCGGCTGTCAGGCCTTGTCTGGGAGAGCTCAATCTTGACTAGCCACAAGAGTGAGGGTTGCATGTGAGTTCGGGGTTGCATGTGAGTTCGGGGTTGCGAGGACGTTTCTGGGAGGGCCCCATTCAAAAATTTGCTGTGGGGCCCAGTTAGTTGTAGTTACGCCACTGCTTATAGTGTATTTCACCACATAACATACAGGGATCGAGAGCAGGGTATTAAAGAGGAATCGTCCTGAAAAATGTGACCGCTTATGTAAAATGCATTGTACTTCACTGAAAAGTGTAAAGGGATTATTCGTCTTTGTTTAGTTTTTCTACAGACCCCCACAGCATGGCCAGATCCGTGGTGGTGTTCATACTTACCTGATCCCCGCTGCTGGGTTCCGGCTGCATTGCTGCCCTGCCGGTTTGACGCCAGGTCATATGACGCTGCAGCCAATGAGTGGCCACAGTGGTGACATGTTTCCCATGCATCATGTGACCCACTGACTTGACACATGGGTGACTCATCACTGCTGCAGCCAGTCTTTGGCTGCAGCAGTCATGTGACCCAGCATCAAGACAAATGTTGATGCGGGTAGACCAGTGACCTGCAGCAATGGAGCTAGAACCTGGCAGCAGGGGTCTGGTAAGTATGATTACCAGCATGGGTTCAGCCATGCTGTGAGGTCTGTACAAAAGCTCCTCAAAGGTGAAGAACCCCTTTAAGTACTTGTCATGTAATATGCAATTTGAGAAGTGACAAATAAAACCTGTACAGTACAGAAGTGACAGGCTCGGTGTAATGCATTCATATATGCAGTCAATGAGTCCCTGTTCGGACCCCGCAGTTGTGTACAGAGACATTTCATCAGTGGCTATAATGACACAGTCCATGCTAGTAAAACGATTTTACATGCTGGAACCAGGTGGAAACTATGTAGACATGTCTGCTTATTTCACAGCTGTCCCAAATCCAGGACAAACTGTCCACATACGTAACATTGTACAGCCTTTTTACATTATATGTGCCCATTCTACAAGCATGCGGAGGGGCCCATTCCTATTTGCACTTCTTAAAGGGATTATTTGTCTGATTTATTTATTTATTTTTTTGTTTATAGTGTAAAATGTTAACTGAAAAAGGGGTTTGTTCCATGAAGGCAACCTCTATCCATATGCCTTATTTCCCGCTTGGGACCCCCTTCTATGGACCAAAACAGAGAGATGCTTTGTATACGCATTTCCCGTTCTGGCAGACTCAAGCCATCTTTGCATCACAGTGATGTAAATGTGTCTAGTTGACGTGTATTACAGTATTTCCCATGCTTTGGTCACAGTTTGCTGGGGGGTGGAGGTAGCGAGACTTCGAGATGGCGCTCTAGTTAGTGCTGCGGCCTAGTACAGTGCACAGTGCCATCCTTTCGATAGTTGCTGTACTTGGTATTGCAGCTCAGGCACATTAACTTAAATGGGACTGACCTGCGCTTTGGCCACATGACCGATGAATGTCATCTCACTGGACTAGGAAGAGGCCTAAGTGCTCCCCAGAGCACCATGGCCTCGTCATACAGCTGATTGGAAGAGCTGATATTGATGACATATTGTGAGGATAGGTAATGAATATTAGAATCCTGGAAAACCATTTTAACTGCAGCACGATGGCTGCCCCTATAATCACATACAAAAAAATATACCATATGAAAATATAAAAAATCAAGTTTGAAAGAAATATATGTATCACGGTCTGGTTTTAACTGGTTGTTAACCCTTTCACGACCGGAGCTTTTTTCGGTTCTGCATTTTCGTTTTGTGCTCCCTGCCTTCAAACAGCCATAACTCTTTTATTTTTCTGTTCACATAGCTGTATGAGGGCTTGTTGTTTGCGGGACAAGTTGTACTTTCCAACGCCACCATTTAATATTGCATACGGTGTAGTGGGAAGCGGGAAAAAAATTCCAAACCGGGTGAAATTGCAAAGAAAACGCTATTCCGCTACAGTTCTACGGGTTTCTTATTTACAGCATTCGATGTGCATTAAAACTGATCCGTTACTTTCATTCTACTGGTCAGTACGAATCCGGCAATACCTAATATGTATAGTTTTTCCTGCGTTTAGATGGTGATAAAATAATTAGAAAGTTGCCCTTTTTTTTTTTTTTTTTTCCTTGTCATATATTGACCCCTATAACTTTTTGGTATTTATGTGTACAGAGCTGTATGGGGGCTCATTTTTTGCGGGGCGGTCTGAAGTTTTTATTGATACCATTCTGGGGTGTGTATGACTTTTTGATCACTTTTTATTTAATTTTTTTTAGAAAAAAAAAGGGACAAAAAACTGCGAATCGCCATTTGGACGCTTTTTTCCGCCACACAATTCGCCGTATTGAAATTTTTTTTTTATATTTTAAAAGTACGGGCGTTTTCGGTCACGGTGATACCCATGATGTCTATATTTATTGTTATTTAGGTATTTATTTTTTACTTATACGGAAAGGGGGGTGATTTGAACTTTTATATCTTTTTTATTTTTTATATATTTTTTAACATTTTTTTTTAATTTTTCTGTGATTATTTTAAAGCTCAAATATCATCTGATCTATTGTGTTTTGTTTTTTTTCTTTATGAGCAATCATGGATTTACTAGATGCAGTTAAAACCATGAATTGCTCATTTCTTATCCTGGCCTGCCATCTAGTGGCCAGAATAAGAATTGCAGTTTGAAAACTGTAATCCTCACCAGCGAGGATTACAGTTTTCATATGGTGTACAGACACCCCGATTGGCCAATCGGGGCGTCTGTACACCACCCGGAAGCGTGGGCTTCCGGGTTCAGACGCATCCTGATGCCGTGATCACGTGTGATCACGGCATCAGAAGGCCCTGGAAGTCTCCGAAGACGGAGGTAAGATGCGGCAAGTCTCTGCTGTTAGAAACAGCAGAGACTTGCCGGCCATGACGCCCGCCGCACCCGCGAGCGGGCGTCATGTCCCCGCACCGCCCGCGCGCCGTACATGTACGGCGGCGGTCGTGAAGGGGTTAAAGGAGCTATTAATTACTAATATTTTGTGGAATATTATTAATTAATCATAAATAGGCGTAACCTGCTCTCGCTAGCTCCGCCTATTTATTTCCTTTATTCAATCCGTTCCCTGCACTATGTGTACTGAACTGTACTATGGCGGCTACACAAAAGACAATGTATACAGTATTTTGATAATAAAAGGATTTATTACAAAATAACTCGTCTACGGTCTAATATTTAGACTATATCTATATACACTCACCGGCCACTTTATTAGGTACACCATGCTAGTAACGGGTTGGACCCCCTTTTGCCTTCAGAACTGCCTCAATTCTTCGTGGCATAGATTCAACAAGGTGCTGGAAGCATTCCTCAGAGATTTTGGTCCATATTGACATGATGGCATCACACAGTTGCCGCAGATTTGTCTGCTGCACATCCATGATGCGAATCTCCCGTTCCACCACATCCCAAAGATGCTCTATTGGATTGAGATCTGGTGACTGTGGAGGCCATTTGAGTACAGTGAACTCATTGTCATGTTCAAGAAACCAGTCTGAGATGATTCCAGCTTTATGACATGGCGCATTATCCTGCTGAAAGTAGCCATCAGATGTTGGGTACATTGTGGTCATAAAGGGATGGACATGGTCAGCAACAATACTCAGGTAGGCTGTGGTGTTGCAACGATGCTCAATTGGTACCAAGGGGCCCAAAGAGTGCCAAGAAAATATTCCCCACACCATGACACCACCACCACCAGCTTGAACCGTTGATACAAGGCAGGATGGATCCATGCTTTCATGTTGTTGACGCCAAATTTTGACCCTACCATACGAATGTCGCAGCAGAAATCGAGACTCATCAGACCAGGCAACATTTTTCCAATCTTCTACTGTCCAATTTCGATGAGCTTGTGCAAATTGTAGCCTCAGTTTCCTGTTCTTAGCTGAAAGGAGTGGCACCCGGTGTGGACTTCTGCTGCTGTAGCCCATCTGCCTCAAAGTTCGACGTACTGTGCGTTCAGAGATGCTCTTCTGCCTACCTTGGTTGTAACGGGTGGCAATTTGAGTCACTGTTGCCTTTCTATCAGCTCGAACCAGTCTGCCCATTCTCCTCTGACCTCTGGCATCAACAAGGCATTTCCGCCCACAGAACTGCCGCTCACTGGATGTTTTTTTCTTTTTCGGACCATTCTCTGTAAACCCTAGAGATGGTTGTGCGTGAAAATCCCAGTAGATCAGCAGTTTCTGAAATACTCAGACCAGCCCTTCTGGCACCAACAACCATGCCACGTTCAAAGGCACTCAAATCACCTTTCTTCCCCATACTGATGCTCGGTTTGAACTGCAGGAGATTGTCTTGGCCATGTCTACATGCCTAAATGCACTGAGTTGCCGCCATGTGATTGGCTGATTAGAAATTAAGTGTTAACGAGCAGTTGGACAGGTGTACCTAATAAAGTGGCCGGTGAGTGTATATTTATATTGGTATATATAAATATATATACATATAGCCGCACAACAATACAATAACACAACCTCAGTATAAAAACTCAACTACACTGCACAATCCCACTTAATTCCACCCACAATACTAACTAAACATACACACACTCACACAGAAATACATATAATTACAGCAGTACCCTCCCAAGCCTACTACTAGCTGTCCCTAAAAGTGGTTACAGGGGTTATAGGGGAATGCAAGGGGTTATCTGCAGTGATAAGGCACTGCAGGGGTCAGGAGTTTGGGGATAATTAGGGGTAACAGAGAGTTCCAGGGGTACTTAGCCAGTCTCTGTTTCTGGAGGGGCTGCTTGGCTTCCTTCCTCTGTGGTAATGAGTCCCCTCTGCCTGTGGTGGTGAAAGCTCCTTTCTTTAGTGGAGGTCCAAGCTCTTCTGCTTGTCGTGGTCCAAGCTCTACTCTTAGTCCCTAAAATGCTGGACTTTTTATCCCTCATGAGTAGTGGGGGGAAGGTGGCTTTCCATATGGCAGAGGTGTGGATGGTCCATGCTATAGAAACAGGTTTAGCAAGTCACCAACTGCTTGATTGGGGTCTCCACACAAAGAGTCTATATACCGATCAGGTGTGATAAACCTTCACAATGCAAGCAATGGAGGCCAACACCCCTGTTCATAGCAAGCCTTGCTGTGAACAGCTGATACCACAGGTCTGTGACAAAGGGTAGATGATCTTATCAATCCTCTGTCCTTTGATGTGCCCGAGACTGTCATCAGGGCGGCACCTCCTGCAAGTGCGCTGGTATGCGCCTCCAGGGGGATGCAGGGTGGAGGGTCAGTTTATATGTATATAGATAAATGCATATAAAACTGGGGGATATATACATGTATCTATATACATTAGGAGCAACTGGGGGCACAATATAATATATATAGGGGGCATCATATGCATCAGAGGGCACCACATATTGGGGCATATCTGGAGACCCACAGATACATATATAGAAGTCCCATATATAGATATACATGTATCTGCATGCCTCATTAAGGGGGCATGCATGCATATACATATACACACATACATACCAGCACTTCCTTCTACACTGGTAAAAAAAAATAGGTGCGACATTTAAGTTTGATCTTATATTTCCTAAGAATTAATTTGTCTTTTTTCCCCCACTCTTGCTTTCAGACGTATTAACATTGGAGCACGATTCCAGGCAGATATCCCTGACTGCAGAGACAGGAGCCTGGCCTTTGCTGACAAGTATAAAGCAGACTTGGTTTGGTGTCCCTTGGATAACTTGGATGATAATAAAGGTGAGCAAAAAAGTGAAATCAAACAGAACTAATTATAAATACAATAAGGCAGTGGTGGTGAACCTATGGCACAGGTCCTAGACCCGCTCCCTGGAAAAAGTCTATGGTGTACAATATGCCTTAGACTTCTCCTGCCCTTCATCGAGCACTATGAACGGCACATGGCACTGAATGTAGGCAGGCTATTATAGCTAAATGATAAAGTACATGGAAGATATAATATATTGGACTGTAGTATTCAGGTTAGATTGCCGTGTTGGCACTTTGCAATAAATAAATAAGTGGGTTTTGGGTTTAGTACTGTGTTAGTTTTGTTCAGTACTGTGAATCTTAATATTGAAGGACGTGATCTTTGAACTGGGGTTAATTGTAAATGCAGCAGAGCTGAACCTGTTCATTATCTGTGCGGTGCTGCATTGTTCACGCACTGTGATAACTCTCTGGCCTGAAGGGGCTGTCCAGCTTTTGGGACTGTAATAACTGTCCCTAGCAGCATGTTGTACCAGTTGAAAAAAAAAAATCACACTTACCTGCTCTTCGCTGCTTCATTCAGTGATCTTCCAGTTGGATGGGGTCACGTGTGCTGTTAGTCAATGACTGCCCTAGCAGTGACGTGCTGCTTGGGGACATGTCACCTCTGAGGCCAGTGAATGGCTGCAGCAGTGCACTTGACCCTGTCAGCATGGAAGTTTACAGGCCAGGAACTGGAAGATCACCAAACAGAACCACGGAGCTGGAATGAATCGGTGGGGAGCAGGTGAATGAGATTTTATTTTATTTTTTTAACTGGTACAATATACTGCTGGGGACAGTTAAAAAGCCCCAATAGCTGTACAGCCACTTTAAAGGGTTGTTCCCATCTTAGACAATGGGGGCATATCGCTAGAATATGCCCCCATTGCCTTATAGGTGCTGGGACCCGCACCTATATCGAGAACGGAGCCCCCAAAGTGAAGGAGGGCGCACTGCACATGCGCAGCCGCACTCCATTCATTTCTATGGGGCCGGCAAAAATAGACGAGCGCTGGCTCAGCTATTTCCATCGGCTACATAGAAATGAATGGGAGCGGCCGCTCCGTTCTCGATATACCCTGTTTCCCCAAAAATAAGACCTACCCCGATAATAAGCCCTAGTGCTATTTTGCCCTGTTTTTGAAGTAGGCTTAAAATATAAGCCCTACTCCAAAAATAAGCCCTAGGTACATTGAGGGTACACTGAGAATAGGGTTACGGTCCTGGCCCAGGGGGCGCAGCCCACAAGTGATTTTAATGGCCAGTCAGGGCCTCTGCTGGTGGCTCTACCTGCGCAATGCTGCGTACTATAGTATGCAGCGCTGCGCAGTTAGTTACCTATACACACCCCTATACCCATACCCTATCCGGCGCTGCAAGACGTCTCCCCTGTGAGGATCCCGCAAGACGTGACTTCAATGCCAGGTCTCCTGGGATCACACTGGTTGACGGGATGACACCGCGCATGCTGGATGACAGGATTGGGTGAGAAGAAGAAGTCTGGAGCGGAGTTGAGGTAAGTATATTTTTTGTCTGTGTGTGCACAGGGGCCCGAGGGCAAAAAAATGACATACTGGTATATATTCAGAGGGGCCAAAAATGACATATATGTTCAGTGGGGGCAAAAATGACATATATGTTCAGTGGGGGGCAAAAAAGAAATACCGGTGTATATATACAGTGGGGGCAAAAATAAGACCTACCCTGATAATAAGCCCTAAACCATTTTTCAGAGAAAAAAAAGAAATAAGACCCTGTCTTATTTTCGAGGAAACACGGTAGGTGTGGGTCCGCACCTATCGGACAATGGGGGCATATCCTAGCGATAAAGCGTTAAAGAGGAATACCCCTTTAAGGTAATGTAGCAGTTTTAATTGCAGTCCTTGCAGAAACCCACAAATGCTTTGTTTGCCCAATGATTTATGGCTTTCACTATTGTTATATGTGATCAGAGAGTGCATGTTAAATGGTGTACAAAAATGGCTGGCTTTAATTGGTATTTATGTACAGTCTACTGATGGGGTTGAAGCTATGTGAACATGGTCTATTGCTCTGCTAGCGAAATGTTTTATGTAAACGACTGACCATGCTATGGTACCTAATGGTTCCCCTTTCCATCAGCAGTTGAGGAGTTGCTGACGGCAGCCTGCTCCAGCATCTTACCAGGTGGAGGCACCAATCAGGAGCTAACCCTTCATTACCTTCATGAGTCCAAAGGGAACATTTTGGTAAGTCTGTTCATCGTCATAATGGAAAATGCAATATTCACTTATTGAGTGAATAGAAGAATCTTAAAGGGATTGTGCAGCCTGTTTGTATTGATGACCTATCCTCTGGTCATCAATATCAGATAGGCAGGGGTCCGACACCCGGCATTACCACCGATCAGCTCTGTGAAGAGGAGATGAGCGTCTCAGAAGTGCAGTGTTACCACAAACACTGGCTCCAGTGACTTGAACGAGTCCTTGTAATTACACTATGCTGCCACTGCAAGGAAGAGGACGCGTAGTGTAATGAAGAGGAAGCAGTGCTGGGATGGAGCATCACCTCTTCCTCAAACAGCTGATCAGTGGGGGGGTCCCGGGTGTCAGACCCCCACTGATCATATTATGCATGACCTATCCTGAGGAGAGGTCATCAATATATACTGCCTGCACAACCCCTTTAATTTGAAAAGGTTTCATCCAAGACTGAAAAACTCTTAATTTAAAATAAACAAGTATTAATCTAAGGCCGGTTCCACACAAGTGTATTATGGGCGCATTTATGGGTCCATATTACGTACAAGTTTCCCGACCTGATCCCTATGATGTTTTGAGTTTGGGTTAGCAGACCCGCAGTTGGGCCAGGACACCTATCCACTTTATTAGAACCTAAGAAATGCAGTAGTATCAGATGTTCTAGTGACAATTATATTTATATTGTTCATAATTACGGTGTAAAAGTATAAATTCAGTTCTATGTTCCTTTTCCCACAGGCCGCTCTTACAAAGCTGCTATTGAAGAAACCAAAAAGGCACAAAGGCCATCATCTGGCAAACTATCATTACTCTGGTAAGCAGAAAAAAAGTATCTACCGATTTGTGTCGGTCTTTCTGATCATCTCCCTGTCTTTTGGGCAATCACTGCTAGTTTGCCAAACACCTTGAAAGGCTTATTTTTTGCTATAGTCCTAAAGTTCAGTCTGTTTCCCCACTTTACAAGTACTTTCTGTTTTATCCAGGATCAGACAAGTGGTCTGTAAATGAGAAGAGACTTTTCAACAAGGGAATGGCCATCTACAAGAAAGACTTTCTGCTGGTTCAGAAACTGGTACGTAGCGGACGGTGTATACGTTTCCCAAGCTATGGCCGTCTGGCATGATGGGACTTTGTAGTTTTGTGAAAGCTTACAGGGACATAGGTTTTGAAATGCGTCTCTATGTAATATACCGTATATGATATGGTTTTTTTCCTCTGGATAGTTTAATTCCATGAACCTGAATACAGAGAAAACCGAATATCTGAAGTTCAGGCTGCAAAATCTCTGCATCCTGATACTTTAGGACCTGCAAATCTATAGCAAACATATGTGGATTTCATTTTAGTTAATGCAGTTCACGGCCCAGGGGGGTCTCAGAACTGTGACATACCGCACAAAGGTACTTGAGATTTGATGGTGGCATCCCAAATGTACATTATGGTTGTTCATTACTAGGAAAGTTAGTAAAGTGCGAAGAGTTGATTGTTAACAAAGTGACACATTGACTAATACTCCTAAATATATCCTGGTAGCTGTAGAATTGGCACATAACTCAAAGAGGAAACAGTGAGTAATAATCCATGATCCATGCACTACCTGTCTACGTGTGAAGTGACCAAGTAACCCAAACCTGTTGTGGCTGATTCCAGATTAAAACAAAGACGGTGGCGCAATGTGTAGAGTTTTACTACACCTACAAAAAGCAAGTGAAGATAGGACGTAACGGCATGCTGATATTTGGAGATGTGGAAATTCCAGCTGATGAGAAAAACCCTAGAGAAGATTCAGAGATTGATATAAAGGTATTTCTATATATGTCGTATTTTCAGAACTTATCTATTCCATGGGACTTGCATGTACAAAATGGTGATTGTGCAAAATATGAAAATTCAGTCTTACAAATTATGCCATTTGCTCGATTCCATTTTTAGGTTCTGTTGTACTTATTGTGTTAGTACCATCTCGCAAAGTAATGTCATATGGCTAGGATATGCTTCTAGGACCCTCAGCAATACTGAGAATGCAGTGGTCACAGTACGGGGTTCAGGGCTGCAGTCCCTCCAGTCTTTTCCATGCACAATGGTGTAGTCATCCTGTTTGCTTGGGAACTGCAGCACATCACCATTCAAGCGAATGGGACCAGCTACTGTACATGTAGTTCTCAGCACAGCCAAGTGGCTGCCATTGTGCATGGGTAACAGTTAAAGGCTGCCGTGCAGAGGGAATCGGCCGGGGGCCTGCCGTGCAGAGGGAATCGGCCGATGGCCTGCCGTGCAGAGGGAATCGGCCGGGGGCCTGCCGTGCAGAGGGAATCGGCCGGGGGCCTGCCGTGCAGAGGGAATCGGCCGGGGGCCTGCCGTGCAGAGGGAATCGGCCGGGGGCCTGCCGTGCAGAGGGAATCGGCCGGGGGCCTGCCGTGCAGAGGGAATCGGCCGGGGGCCTGCCGTGCAGAGGGAAACGGCCAGGGTGTCCGGATCCGTCTGCGGAATCCACATGGATGTTGCCTGTGCATTGGTCCCTAGTGCACAGAACATGCCGTGTGCATGAGCCCTAAGGTGCCGCAGTGTTGCAGCCCCCTCATTCTCAGGATTGGTGGAGGTCCCCGCATTAGGGTGTGGTGTTTTAAAATGGGTTTTCTGAACCAGCAATTTCCTTTAAAACATTCTACCAGTGATGCCCTCTCAGCCTGGCATCAGAAGGGTTTTTACGACCAGTCTCCTAACTATTTGGCTGACTGAGTAGTGTAGGGAACGTGGTGTCCTAAGACTCTGCCTCCACCCAAATATTCAGCTGCAAAAAAAGTGTTTGTGAATACTGCTTGGCTGAACTCCAGGTGCCTGCGTGCCAAGTCCTGCTGGCTGTTTGCTTACGTAGAGGAGGGAGTGTTCGCCAGCTTAGTTTATGTGTGTGTGAAGGGCAGGAGCTCCTATTCTACATCTGTTCTGTCATGTTAATGCCAGGTTGGTGTTAATAGCTGGAAGTCCTGTAATGGCTGAGCAGCTAATGCCCGAGAAATCTTCAGAGGAGAAACGCCAATTCTCAACACCAACCTGTAAAAAAACAAAACAAAACAACAACAAACCCATGTGCAAAAAAAACTCACTGGGGCACAGTAATCTATGCTTTTACGGCACAAAAATGGCATAAAAGTGACATAATTTATGACGCATTCCGTATTTGCGCAATAATATGTGACTTTTTCCACCTCGCCACTTTTCAGAAGTGGGTGTGTCCTCCCCCAGCTTGACAGATTTACTATAATTTACACCAGAAACTGGCGTAAATTTTAACTAAAATCTACGCCAGCTCCTAGCTGTATTGATAAACGCTTACCATTATTTTGGTGTTAGATATTGTGATTATCACTATGGCTTTCTCAGCACGGTTATCACGGCAGCAGAGGAATAAAATGCAGTCCAGCACAATGAATGCAGATAGAAAATTCACCGAAAATAAAGGTTTCCTTTGAAGCAAAGCGCCCGTCCCTGCCAGCTTATTCAATATGTGAAAAGTGATAAGGAACCGATGTTAAGTTGGCGATACACATTTTGTATTGAGACATTTTTTGGTTTAGTAATCAACCAAAATGTATTACTTAAAATGGTTTACAGGATTAGGCCCCATTCACATGATCGTATTTTTGGTCTGCATCCGATCAGCATTTTTTGCGGATTGAATGCGGACCTATTAATTTCAATGGGTCCGAAAAAAATGCGGACAGCGCACAGTGTGCTGCCTGGAGCCGTATGTTCATTCCACAGCCCTGCAAGAAAGATAGAACATGTCCTGTGGGCATTGTTACAACGGGTCCGCAAAAAAACGGATCTGTATTTTTTGCAGATCCACGTTTTTATAGACTGCAAAATAAATACCAGCTGTAACCGAACCCGAATTCGGTTTCAGGTTTTACAGTGGTTTTCCACTTTAAGAATCAATTACCGAAGTTATTCAACGAAGTCACGCGCAACTTCGCGAATAACTAACTTTGGCTCATCGGAGCCCATACATTGTAATACTGTACGAAAACGAATCTCCGTACAGTATTAATCCGAAGTTATTAACAAAGCGACTTCGGATGTAACATCCGAAGCTCGCTTCACTCATCACTAAATGTAACTTTAGAGAAATGGGGCTTTCTTCCAAAAAATGGCACTGCCCATGTCCACAGGTTGTCTGTAGTATTGCAGGTCAGTATGGAACAGAGCTGCAATACCAGACAAAAGCCATCATGTGGCGCTGTATTAGGAAGAAAGCCATGTTTCTTTAATCCAGGACAACCCCAATTTTTTATGAATTCGGGACCATATACTTTTTTTGCTCATTTTTTGTTATATTCCTTTTTTTTAGTCACTTGTAAATAGCATTTTTCGGTGCCTAGATTAGAACTGTATGTAAAGGTATCTTCATATTGTTATGTTTCTATGACAACTCAGAGAAAATGGTGAAAAGTGTAGCCGTCTCTGTGCTTCTTTCCCCAGGTTTCTCCTTTTGTGAGAAAGTATAATACTACATCATAGTATTAGGTATCTACGTATAAACAATACAGCCCTTGTACACTAACTGATAAACTGCGCAATAAATGTTCATCCATTACCCCGTCATTGTGCCCAGCGATCAGCTGAAAAATGAGCAAATCCACGTTTATCGGCTGATGGCGCCTTTACGTGGGCATAAATTGGCAGCAGGTGTCGTGCTGCCAGCAAACTTGAATGCCTTACGTACGCGGCTAATGGATTGTTGATTGGTAGATGGGTAGATGTTCACCCCTAGTCAGACTTCATCTGGAAACTAACAACCACCTCTTTTTTTTTCCCAAGACTTCTCAGCGACTTGGAGCAGGCATTCCTCCACAAAACACAGAAGGTGATGATGCAGAGACGGAGAATAATGTGCATGCCGCAGTGGAAGAGGAGGATGAAAGGAGGAATGCGCCTTCCCAAATGAAAGTTACACAAACTTTACAAGCCAGTGAAATAGTAAGAACTCTCAGAAATAACAAAATGACTAGCAATTGATGCCTTTAAGGCAGTATTCAGACTGTAGATGTTTAATGAGGATATATTTACAATGTGTGATGGTTGGGGGGTCCCAGATGTCCCATAACTCTGCCCTGCAATCCAAAGTGTCCTGTGGTGGCAGTGGTAAGGTGGAGTTAAAAAAGACATCAGGAGGAGGTTTAGGCAGGTGTGGAAATAATGCTGCAAAGTAAAAATATTAACAGAATGCAAAGTGAGTAAACGAAAGAGAAATCTAAATCCAATCAATATTTGGTGTGACCGCCCTTTGCCTTCAAAACGGCATCAGTTCTTCTACGTACACTTGCACAGAGTTTAAGGGACTCAGTCGTGGTGGTGATGGGGCTAGTTGTTCCACACATCTTGGAGGACTAACCACAGATCTTCTGTAGATGTAGTCTTGCTCAAATCCTTCTGTCTCTTCATGTAATCCCAGATAGACTTGATGCTGTTGAGGTCAGGGCTCTGTGGGTGCCATATCATAACTTCCAGGACTCCTTGTTCTTCTTAACGCTGAAGATAGTTCTTCATGACACTGGCTGTATGTGTGGGGTTGTTGTCCTGCTGCAGAATAAATTTGGAGCCTCTCTGATGATTGTATTGTATGATGGATCTGTCTGTATTTCTCAGCATTGAGGACCCCATTAACCATGACCAAATCCCCAATTCTATTTGCTGAACACTTTTTTGAGAAGATGAAAAACGCATCATGCTTGCTTCCCTTCTAAATCAGAAGATGTTCAGCAGTGTCATCAGCTCAGAACTGACAAAAACTAGTGGAACCTGGGTACCCCCATCTACTGTTCAGACAAGTCTGGCCAGAAGTCTTCATGGAAGTATTACAGCCAAAAAGTAGGGATGAGCAAAATTCTGTTTTCAAGTTCGGCGTACAAGGTTCGGATTATCTAAGAAATCCGTTATGGATTCCGCTACAACGGAACTTATGGTCCTTGGTAGTGAAATCCATAACGGAATTCTGAGATATCCTGAACCCAAACCTTGTATGTCGGACTTGAAAACAGAAGTTTGCTCAACACTACCAAAAACACACATGTTCCATGTGGAAACAAAGCATGAAAACATAGAAAAATGGAAGCAGGTGATCTGGACTGAGGAGTCAAAACTTGAAATATATGGCTGTAACAGAAGGCAGTTTGTTGGCTGAAGAGTGGCAATAATGAATGTCTGACGGAAACGGTGAAGCATGGTGGAGGCTCTTTGCAAGTTTGGGACTGCATTTCAGTAATTGGAGTTGGGAATTTGACTAAGATTAATAGTGTCAAATAGCCAATGTCAAGAAGTCCTCGAAGTGATGATATGGCCTCCACAGGGCCCTGATCGCAACTTCATCAGGTCTGTCTGGGATAACATGAAGAGACAGAAGGATTTCAGCAAGCCTACATCCCCCGAAGATCTGTGATTAGTTCTCCAAGAAGTTTGGAACAACCTCCCTACCAAGTTCCTTCAAAAACTGTGTGCAAGTGTGCCTAGAAGACGTGAGGTTGTTCTGAAGGCAAAGGGCGGTCACACCAAATATTGATTTTTTTTTTTTTGTTGTTTTTTGTTCATTCACTTTACATTTTGTTACTTGATAAAAAAATAACACTTAAAACTTAACACTTAAAAATATCACTTAAAATTAACACTTCTATTTTTTGAAAGCATTCTTACTTTGCAGCATTTTTTCCACACCTGCATCCGACGTCTGCACAGTGCAGTACATCATGTTACCACATTGGATTTGTAGCTGCTTTTGGGCATATCATGTCCTGTACAGGATTGTATGATGACCGTGCACCAGCCACGTGCTGTCCAGTTGGCAAAGTGTTGCAAAATGTATGGTCCAAAAATAAGCATGATAATCCTTCACAATTACTACCTGGCATGTTGGGAAATGTAGCAAGCAGAGGGTAATGAGGAGCTCCACAATACCAGAGAAATGTTAGAAACAGGGACTTGTATTGTGACATTTTTAGGGGTTTGTAACAATTTAGGATAAAAAATAGGGTAAATGGAAAGAATTCCATTCCATCAGATTTTCTTCAGCTGACCAAAAAGTTGCATTCAATATATTTATGCAGATAACTGTCTTATTTATTTCCCCTCAGTCAAACGACACACTCATCTTAAGAAATCAAGACTTGGACATGTCATTGACAGTAAAGACCCCCAAACCGAGGGGGCGAAGACCACGGGCGAGTGTTCCTGTAGATGATGCAAAAAAGACTGAGAATGCAAACAAGACTCCAGCAGCACAAGAGGGCACTTTCCCTTGTAAAAAATGTGGCAGGTGGGTAACATGTAAAAAGGACACTAAAAACAGCATATCGCTGCACCTCCGCCGATCAGCTCTTCAAACAGCGGATCAGCAGGGGTGCTGGGAGTCAGACGTCCATCAGTCTGTTTACCTATCCTGAGAATAGGCTATCAATATTATACTCCTTCCCCAGTATCTTTTAAGAACCCAGCAACACTCGATTACTTACGCATCATTCTCTCCATCATGGTCCTGTCACAATACAGTATCAAGTAGATCTCGAGACCTTCCCAAGTTTCAGCAGGATATCTCCACATCTCTAAGGTTGCATTCGCGTAATATAAACAATTAAAAAAAAATAACATAAGGGGGGTTTTCCCATTTTGGACTATTTGTGGCTCATTAGGGTGTGTGGGCATAATATGGGACTGTCGCATTTTCCCCAAGGGTTAGAAAATCCAGATCCATGGTGATCGGTGGCTTCACTCAGGAAAGGGATTTTCCAGTTGAAACGACTAGAGATGAGCGAGCAGTGCTCGTTACGAGCACTGTAACGCTCGGGTCCCGTGTGAAATGCCTGCAGGCATTGCGGATCCGTCCTCATCTGCATGTAAGTCAATGAGGACGGATCGTTTGGTATGACACTTATACCAAACGGTTCCGTCCTCACCCGTCTTAAAGTCAGTGGGGACGGAACCGTTTGGTATGAATGTCATACCAAACGATCCGTCCTCATTGACTTACATGCAGATGAGGACGGATCCGCAATGCCTGCGGGCATTGCAGACGGGACCCGAGCGTTACAGTGCTCGTAACGAGCACTGCTCGCTCATCTCTAGAAACGACCCATTTAAAGGGAGGAAAATATTGATGACCTATCCTCAGGATATCTAATCAGTGGGTCCATACCTCTGGCCTTGTCACCCATCAGCAGTTTGAAGAGGCCACGGCACTTTGCCAAGCGTTTGTATCGCTGCCCAGAAATATCCATTTGAATGGGACTGAGTTGTGTGTAGGCCACGTGACCGATGAATAGAACCTCACTGGCTCTTCAAACAGCAGATTGGTGGGGGTGCCAGGAGTTGGATCAATACCTAACAATTATTCATGACTTATCCTGAGAATAGTCAGCCAGTATTAAACTCTTGGAAAACGCCTTTAATTTTATTGCATGTGACCTTTTAGATAAAGTATAAATGGACCCCAATTATGCAACCTGTATTGAGTTCAATTAGTATCACATGTTTAAAGCTAAATGTCACATATGCACTATTCCGGAATGTGACATGGGTGTGACTCCAAGTAGCTAGTCTATCTCCACTTAACCGCAAACTGAGCATAAACCTAGATACATATTGCCACCAATTCTGGGGCCCAATAGGTAAGATGACTCTCCCTCTAATATAGAGGAAAATAAGGATTAGGTAAGTTGTATTTCAACTGTGACCAGTGGCGTACGTAGAGAAGTAAGGGCCCCCACACAGGACCCCTTTCAATCATCCTTGGGCCATTTTCCCACTGCCTCATTTGCTAAAAGTTGTTCCTTTAGAGGGTGGAGTTCTGACCAAGTTTTCACCTCTACGGTAGTAGAAGAGGGGATGATCCCAACCAAGACTGGGCCTCCTCTTGCCCTGGGCCCCAGAGCAGTCACATGATCTACCGCTATGTAGTTACGCCCCTGACTGTGACTCGAGATAAACCCCCTAAACTCAAGTTCCTGCACCCAACCCCCTTCCCCATAGTCCTGCAGTTTACAGTTCTTGGGACCCTGATAGACCAAATAATATTCGGTCAATTATCGAGAAAAAGTAAACATAGGAACGCTCGTTTCTGATAATTGGCCTGTATGATTGTGCCGCCGATCAGTCAATAAATGAGCAAACGCACGTTTGTCTGCTGACTATCATTCTTCAGGAAGAAAGACGACTAATTACTGGCAGCACATCTTCTTGTGTAGTCAGGAATGTGCTGCCGAACATCAACAGAACTGACTGAGGGAGGAACGACATTCATTTTGCATCGACCCGTGTAATAGGGTGGCGAGATTATATTATCCATCGGCGCCCGATCATCAGGCATTTCAGAAGTGTATAGGCTTTACAAAATTAACCATGTGGGTGCCGAATATAGCCTTCTTACCTTTTCATCACACTTGCATCTCTTGCTCACTTCAGATAATCAGCGGGACTTTTCTTCTTCCAGGGTCTTCTTTAAAGTGAAAAGCCGCAGCGCACACATGAAAAGCCACGCAGAACAGGAAAAGAAGGCAGCGGCCCTGAAGCAGAGTGAAGCCGCCGCTGCGGCCGCCGCGAGGGCGGCTTTAACTGCGCGGTCCCGTCAGCTGGAGAGCAGTGACAGTGGGAGCAGCAGTGACAGCGGGAGCATGACCAGCAGCAGCAGCGAGAGCTGTGACAGTTCAGATGGTGAGATATAACTGGAGCTCTCCGCTGGCGCAGTGAGGCTGGAACCTCGCTTCATTCCCTTCGCTTTTTTTTTTTGTAATTGAACGCTTGCAATTTCTGCAAGAATCAAACTGATGATGAACAGTGGACTCGGGACTTTTTATCTTCTTAAATTAACTATTTATTTGGTAATCTACAGTGTATCATATGTTTTGGAAAGTAAACCTATATTTTCTATCTTACCCTTGTGCCTGTAAAGACAAGTTACATAAAGAAAAAAAAAATTCTGCAAGCCAACGCTTGTCTTCTTTCCTTTGAAACCTGCAACCAGGAGGCTTCCTGAAGAAACATTTCTGTTGTGGACCTTGCTCTGTTTCCTGTCACTGTGGAAAGTGCATTTTATTCAGTTGTATTTTTCTTTAGTAGCATTCACTGTATTGCAATGTGGAATTTTGCACAAACCCGTGAGTGCGCTACTGCCGAGGTTTGACATTTTACTGAAAAATTTGTCTATCCCTGCCAAAGAACAAAAGGGCTACTCGGACAACAGTGTGACCGCAACACTGCTGCTGCCATTCTACCCTTTGAGGACAACCTCCTTAGTTGTCCTCCGTCAGTTGTATCTTGGTCTGCCTGATATCGGGGCAGGATCTGTGTAATAAAGTGTGCCTTGTAGCCTGCGCCTAAGGAGCACAAATTATCTGTACACAGTAGAGGCGGCCATTTTATGGGTCATCCACATGACTGTGTCCATATTGTGGTCTGCAAATCACGGATCCACAAAATACGGACATCTTCCGTGTGCAATCCGCATTTTTCTCACTCCCTTTACTAGAGATGATACGGACCAGAATAGGACATGCCCTATCATTTGCGGAACAGACAAGTGGATGTCATCCATGTGCTGTTTTTTTGTAGACCCATGGAAATGAATGGGTCCGTTTGCAATCCGCAAAAAATGCAGATTGGATTCGGATACAAAATTCCAGGTGTGTGCATCAGGCCTAATGTTCATAGTTTGTGAAGCCCATCCAATCTCGGGGGAGGTGTGTGCTCCATTTTCTCATATATGTCTATGTGGGAAAAGCTAAAGACATCCCACCATATTCAAAATGGCTCCCGGAGCTGCTGTCAGTGGGTACGGGGTCTTCATCCAGTTAAGAAACTGTAGTGCTGTTCACTTTGACCATGCACAATCTTCTTCTGGTGCATAGTTATCAGCAGTGATAGATGGAAATGAATGAGAATCCATGCGTGCACTTCCCTATTGTAACCTGATCCTGAATCCTACAGAAATATACTAATCTGATGTTGAAACAAGGCGTTTTCCCCATATTTCATCTGAAGGGGGTGGACTTAAAGGGGTTGTCCGGGTTCAGAGAAGAACCCGGACATACCTGCAATTTCACCCAGGCAGCCTGCCTGAAGAGGACATCGGAGCATCTCATGCTCCGATGCCCCCCCCTTGCCCTGCGCTAGATCGCGCAGGGCAAGGTCTCTTGTTTTGAAAATACTCGCTGCCGGGCGGGTACTTCCGCCCGGCAGTGAGTTCGGTGACGTCACCGGCCTTAATGGGCCGGCTTTAGCGCTGCCCTAGCCGTTTTACTGGCTAGGGCAGCGCTGAAGCCTGTCCATCAGCGCCGATGACGTCGTCACCGACTCACTGCCGGGCGGAAGCCTCTGCCCGGCAGGGACCGGTACGTCACCGGAACCCGGCGAAATTCCTTTGCCCTGCGCTAATTAGCGCAGGGCAAAGGAGGGCATCGGAGCATAGGATGCTCCGATGCCCTCTTCAGGCGGGCTGCCTGGGTGAAATTGCAGGTATGTCCGGGTTCTTCTCTGAACCCGGACAACCCCTTTAACTAGACGCACAATCAGGTCCTTTTACACAGACTGATAATAAGGCCAATTATTCAGAGATCGCTTGTTCTCGACAATTGGCTTGTGTAGATCACCCGATGCTCGTTCAGCAGGGAATCGTGTCTTTCAGGCCGGCACCAAAAATCATCTGTGTAGTAGATTGTGCCGTCTAATCAAGGATCTGCTGCCCAGGAACAATCACTTTCTACGGGGACAAGCAATCGCTCGTCCCCATACAGTGGAGTTCATGTAAATGCAGCCCTCATCTCCGCTGACCATTAGGCCATTATTGGGAATGCTCAGTTTGGTCCCGATAATTGCCTGATATATCGGTTGGTGTAAAAGGACCTTTAGTGTGAATCTGTATTGAAACCCAGGTCAGTTTCCTTTCTCCAAACCTAATATTCTTGCAATCTAAGATGAGAAGCAGGAAAAGATAAATGTAGACTTTGTAATAAATGAAGCTTTGAGACACTACCCTCACTTTAAATTGTGATTCGAAATGGAGTAGGATGGAGAAAGAGGAGGACATTGTGGTAAGTGTTCCTAATACCTCTTCCTTTAATTCTTTTTAACTTTAGGCTTGCAATAAGGACTGGTAACTATGAGCATCTTTTTTTTTTTATTTTTTTTATTTTAGGATTCTGTGTTGCGTAGGGATAAGTGAACTTCACATTTTCAATTTCCAGTTCGGGTTTTCTGGCAATTCCATTATGGATTCCGTTAGCACAGAATATAACAGAATTCTATGACTGAAAGCAAAACGGAGTCCTATAAGAGGCATTCCGTCATAATAGAAGTCTATGGCCAGCATAACGGATCTGTCTGGTTTCCGGTATGCAGGACAGGAGTCAGTCACAGAATTCCGTTATATTCTGTGATAACAGAATCCATAACGGAATTGCCAGAAAACCCAAACTTCAAAATATGAAGTTCGCTCATCTCTAGTGTTGCGCTGTTCCACTGTTATTACCCTTTGAAATGTCAAAATTTGTCAACCATACCATTTCTCTAGTGGGGCATGCTCCTATACACTGATGCTGTCATACTATTTTGAAAAAAGGGGGATCTTAAAGGGGTTTTCCGGGAGTTTTCTACTGTCATCAGTAACTGATCGGTGAGGGGGCCGACACCCGGGACTCCTGCTAGTTAGCTATTTGAGAAGGCACCAATGCTCACAGTAGCGCCACAGCCTTCTCGCTGCTCACCAAGCACAGCGCCATACATTGTATAGTGGCTGTGCTTGGTATCGCAGCTCAATCCCATTCATCTCAATGGGGCTGAGCTGCGCCTAGGCCATGTGACCGATGAACGTGATGTCACAAGGTCTAGGGAAAGCTGAGAGAAGGCTGTGGCGCTACTGTGAGTGCCGGTGCCATCTCAAACAACTGATCGGTAGGGGTTCTAGGTCCAGACCATCAGTGTAAAACTCCTGGAAAACCCCTTTAACACCCAGCTGTCAATTTATTCCCAGAGGAACTACAAAGTGACAGGACAGAGTTCTAATAACCATCATGGGTGAGATTTGTGGGCCATTAAAGCTGTGAAGCGGTCCAAAGGACTTCCTGGACTGCATCTGGATGCCCTTACAGTGGTCGCCTCTACAAGGTTTACATGATGTGTGCTCTTCATTACAGCAAGATAATCGTGTAATATTAGGAGATGAACTTACTATGTGTTACAGAATGTGTGGAACCATTAATTTTCCAGCACAACCTTGTGTAAGAATTCTGTATTTTTTAACAATTTATGAAAGAGAAAGTCTATAGCTCTACAATGGAGATAAAAATGTATATACACTATATATGTACAAACACCTACAGTATATCTACTTTGTTTTGTAAAATAATAGTACTTTATATGCTTCAGAGACAATCTGTATGTGTGAATACTTTGGAACAGAGTGATTGACACCTGATATAATATTGACTGCCTATTTTTTTAATTGATGTGCATTACAGTATAAACGCATGAACTTAAAATTTGGTATTAATGGTGGCCCCTGAAATGCAGTTTTGTAATAATTCTACATAGTAGGTTTATAATTATCAGGGACGTTGTGTTATTAGTTTCCACTTTTCTGATGCCTGTTTTTGGAAGTTGTCAGATGAGACCAGTTGCCACATTCAAGAGGCTGCCTTGAGTTTGTAAAATGTAATAATAATAATTTGAACTTACTAATATACTTTAGTCCTCTAATTCTGCTCAGATCCTCTTATTTCAGAGTACCTTCCCTGGTCCGAGAAGCTCAACTTCAACATTCATTCTGACAAAGGTTGTGTCAGTGACGTGCTTGAAGGGGCCTGGCTGGATGATGTCATCAGTGACAGAGAAGGGGCCTGGATGATGTCATCGGTGACAGAGAAGGGGGGCTGGATTAGGTCATCAGTGGTAAAGATGCAGTGAGAGAGAAGAGGGCTGGCTGGTGATGTCATCAGTGACAGAAAAGGAGGCTGTCTGGATAATGTCATCAGTGACAGAGAAGGGGGCTGGCTAGCTGATGTCATCAGTGACAGAGAAGGGGCCTGGATGATCTCATCGGTGACAGAGAAGGGGGCTGGATTAGGTCATCAGTGGCAAAGATGCAGTGAGAGAGAAGGGGGCTGGCTGGCTGATGTCATCAGTGACAGAGAAGGATGCTGTCTGGATGATGTAATCAGTGACGGAGAAGGGGGCTGGCTAGCTGATGTCATCAGTGACAGAGAAGGGGCCTGGATGATCTCATCGGTGAAAGAGAAGGGGGGCTGGATTAGGTCATCGGTGGCAAAGATGCAGTGAGAGAGAAGGGGGCTGGCTGATGTCATCAGTGACAGAGAAGGATGCTGTCTGGATGATGTCATCAGTGACGGAGAAGGGGGCTGGCTAGCTGAAGTCATCAGTGACAGAGAAGGGGGCTGTCTGTCTGATGCCATCAGTGCCAAAGATGCAGTGACAGAGGGTTTAGCTATTGAACTGATCCAGACAGCCAACATCAAGCACGTCACAAACAGAGCCTGTGTCAGTATGGATGTGATTGTGGAGAGGCCGGGACCACGAAAGGGGCTCTGAAATAGGACAATCCAAGCATACAGTTTTTGTAAAGTATGTGAGTGAGTTCAGTTTTTTTCCATTTCATAAACAATGAACAGATTTTGCTGCTGGACAACCCCTTTTTTTTGGCCAGGAAAAACAAATTAAAGAAGAGCTCTCACCTTTCCTGACAGGTCTGTTTAAGTAACTATTTGCATTCACCATGTAATAACAATTCTGGAGCTTCTATTCTTATGTCTCTATGTTGTGTCATTGCTTTATCATTCCAGCTAGAAGTTATGAATGAATTTCCAGCAGTCTGCAATGAAGGTCCAGCTGGATGTTACCAGTTGGGGGTGTGACAATCAGTGCTGACTGTGCAGGCCCCCCCCTTCCCCATCGACTGGTAACACCCATCTGGATATTCACTGCAAACTGCTGGCATTCATAACTTCTATAAGGAATGGCACAACATATAGTCATTAAGAACAGATGCTCCAGAATTGTTATTACATGGGGAATGCATGTAGTTACTAAAACAGACATGTCAGTAGAGGGACAGCTCCTCTTCAATGGATTGCAAACCTGTGAAATATACTTCTACTCTTGGAATCTATGCAAGTTTTATTTTTGTTTTTTTAAATTGGTTGTCGAAGATTTAAAAAAAAAAAAAAAGGCTGCTTTCTTAAAAACAAACAGCACCACACTTGTCCACAGGCAGTGAGTGGTACTGCAGCTCAGCCCTTTTACTTCAGTGGAGCTGAACTGCAATACGAGATGCACATGGACAGATGTGGCGCTGTTTCCGGAATAAAGCCGCCATGTTTCTCTAGTCCAGAAAACCCCCTCATTCAACAAATGCATTTGGCTTTCACGTTTGTATAGACAGATGCGAGCTCCATTAGGTGGGGGTCAGGGTATAAAATATGCTCCTAGTGCACGTAAAATCCATCTGCTGTACCTTGTACTCCTGAATCTTAGAACTGTTGACATCTTGAAGACAATTTCTCCATGAAATAAAAAATATCACCAGTAAATGTAATTTGGTAAGTTTTTGTCAGAGTTGTCGGCATTCTCTTCAATCCGTTTTCGGGAAAGGTAGTCAGCAACCACTATGGCAGCCATTACAACTCCTATAGAGTTTTCACCCAACTATGCCAGCTTACTAAACTGAAAATTGACATATTTCCATATGGCTTTGTACTAGGCATGCTTTCCATCTAAGATCTGTCAGAATGCCGAATGATAAACTTTACAGAAGCCTTCATGGCAGATGTATTGGTCTCAGATGAGACTTCTTAATTGGTCATATTTTTAGTTTTGTGAAGAAATGTACTTATGTCCGGTAAATTCTGAAAATAAGGAAAGTAAAACGTGAAGAAACCTCCTGCCTTCCTGTAAAGGAGCAGAAATACCCAAAAATGTTGTTTGCGCAGTAAAGCAGTAGGACACTATCTTAACCCCCCTAACTGTTTTGCCAGAGTGGAGCTCCAGCAGTGGGAAAAGTAGCTAACTGGAAGGGGGAGGGATGATTTAGATGCTGCTATCTCTTGAATGGTAGCAGATAGAAACATGCAACTGACATTCCAAGCTTTCAGACAATACCAGAATATAAGACAGCAATGTGTTCAGGACAGAGAAAGATATCACTGATAGAAATCGGGATGCTGTGAATGCAGCTGAAAATGAAAGAAAAAAAACTGGTTTTACTCGCGATTATTCCTGACTTAAATTCTAACAGTCATTTCTCCTCTGTTACTTGGACTTGTCATTTCTTGTATGAAACACTGGACTGTCAGCTTTCAGACAAGACCAGTTGCATGTTTCTAGCTGCTACCATTGAAGAGATATCGCCATCTAAAGCAGTCCTCCCCCCCTCCTCCAGTTAGCTACTTTTCACAGTGCCAGAGCTGGACTCGAGCAAAACAGTTAGGTGGTTAAGCTAATCCTCAAGGAACCTTAACAGGTCGTAGCTTCAGGATATCCTATAGCAGGAGTAGGCAACCTCTGGCATTCCAGCTGTTGTGAAACTACAACTCCCAGCATGCATATTTATTCTGCTCTTCTCCAAACTCCCATAGAAATGAATGGAGCATGCTGTGAATTGTAGTTTAGCAGATTGTGTTGTCTAAAAAGCAATCTGCTGCCCAGAAACACTGCAGCTCTATGAGTACGAGTGATCGCAATACCGACTGCTTGTCCTCATACTGTGGAGGTGATCACTACATGTTAAAGCAGCAGTCTCCTCCATTGAACCAGCAGCTGACTAGGAAAGGAACACTTCCTTCCTGACAATCGGTTTCTGCTCGGCGCGTCTAAATGGGCCTTAAAGGTCCATTTACACTGGTGGAGATTAACATTTACTTAAAGGGTTTCTGTCACCAGTTTTTTCGGTATGAATCAGGCTGACATTAGAGATGTGCTAATGTCACCTGATTCGAAATATATATCTGTTTTGTTTACTGGTGCCCCCATTTTTATATAAAATGAACTTTTATTTTATGCTAATAAGGCCTCTAGGTGCAAGGGGCGTGACCCCTGCTCCTAGAGGCTCTGTTGATTGACAGGCCCAGGCAGAGAAGAAACACTTCACATTTACCATAGCTTGCAAGGACCTTCAATGATGTCATGACCATGTGATCAGTCACATGGTTAGGATCACACAAACAGCCTGTCTCCTGCTAAACCATGTGACTGATCACATGGTCATGACATCATTGAAGGTCCTTGCAAGCTATGGTGAATGGAGTGTTTCTTCTCTGCCTGGGCCTGTCAATCAACAGAGCCTCTAGGAGCAGGGGTAACGCCCCTTGCACCTAGATGCCTTAGCATAAAATAAAAGTTCATTTTATATAAAAATGGGGGCACCAGTAAATAAAACAGATATATATTTGGAATCAGGTGACATTAGCACATCTCTAATGTCAGCCTGATTCATACCAAAAAAACTGGTGACAGAAACCCTTTAAATGTGGAACCCCATCCCCCCCAGTTTTGGACACTTAAGGGTATGTTCACACTATAGATTTAGAAAATGCACTGTTCTGTTTTTGGCACATTTTTTTTCAGCTTACCATTCATTTCAATGGGAGATTCGGTGTGGATTCTGCTCCAGGGTAAAGCATTCTGCTTCTTTTTTTCCATGATGTTGTTTTTTTTTTTCAACGTGGGAAAAAAAAAAGACAAGCTCTGCCTCCCATTGAATAGGAAGCTTTTTAGAGGTGTTTTTTGGTGTGAACAGGCCTTTACTCTACCTCCACTGTGGAACTTGGTATCTCAATAGACAAATGTACCAGCAACTTGTTCTTAAAAATGTGAATCCCTTAGGGCTTGTTCACATCACCGTCTGGATTCTGTTCTGGTCGACCGAACTTTGTTTTCCGTCCAGCATAACGGAAACCAGACAGATCCATTATGCTTGCCCATATACTTCTATTATGACGGATCAAAACGGAATGCCTCTAAAGGCTTCCGTTTTGATTTCCGTCTTGTGGATTCCGTTTTTTTTTTTACAGTATAACAATGTTATAACGGAAAGCCAGAACGGAATCCAGACGGTAATGTGAACAAGCCCTTATTCATATTAAATGTAACAAACAAAAAAGGGTTCAAGCCAAACAAATGCCTTTCAGTCCCAACATGTCTCAAACCCAATATTGTGGAATAGATGCGGACCCATTCAAACGGTCGTGAGAACGAGCCCTAAGGATTCCAATTTTTAAGGATGAGTTACTGATGCTTTTTGTCTATTGGGGCAGTGATAATTGTTTGTTGTGGGACAGCTCCTTTGAAGCTTGTGCTATATCTCCTGCCATGAGACGGCACAGTTATTAATTCATATTTCCCAGGTCATAAACACATGTTAGTATTAAATGGTATGGATACTGCTGGGATGCCACTATGTTTAAACATTAAGTCTAATACGGGTTGAACCCTATACATTTTAAGTGAGTAACTCCCCAGCCATTGCATGACAAATCTCCAGTCTCTTGCTTTATCATAATACTAGTGGCGACAACCATAAAAGAAGTAAAGGAAACTATGATTCATACATTATTTCCATTTTATTACAATTTAGAGACCTCTCTGCACTCACCTTCTACTCTTAAAATTGTAAGAACGTCATTTAAAGGGGTTGTACTATGAAACACATTCTACAGTTTCAAACCAGCACCTGGATGTTGAATACTTTTGTAATTGGATGTAATTAAAAATTTAGTATAGTCACTGAGCTATGAATCTGTATAGTGCCACTTCCTGTTTATTTTCCATCTCAATGAGGTGGTCGCACGCGCTCAGTTTAAAAAAGAAAGAGCTGTAGTAGAAAGGATACACTCCTGAGCTGTAACAGGGACAGAACTACAGCAGAAAGGATATGCCCCCCGAGCTCAAAGCCTGAAGAGAATCTAGCAGAACACTTGGAGTATTGACTGGGGAGATCTCTGGACCAATGTGCGATACAGGGATTGTCATGTACTATATGTTGTCTGATTTTCATTTTTTACATCAGTCATGGCATAACCCCTTTAAATGTGGCCCCCTTTAACCTCACACCCCTTGCTGCCAATATTCAGCCAGTCTCTGGCTCTTTTGGCAGCCGACATTGGGCAAGTACAGAGTTAATGGCACTGGATCCAACATCTTAATAGAGTACCATAGACTATTAGTTATTTGCATACAGCCCCCAGACCAGGGCCAGTCCTGGCGGTGGGGGCTCCAGGGGGTAATATGCCATCACTTAGCCGTGTCCCTATAGCAGACTGTTCCGATATTGATCTATGAACATGAGGTATATGTGGAAATCCAGTAACACGCTGTGATCTGTATTACGTGTGTTGGAGGTTACAACCCTGTATACTGTGTGCTACTTGAATACATTTGTTAGAATTTTTTATTTTTTTTTATGGCTACACTATAAAAAAAAAATCAGTTAATTATCACCTCTAATTGAGCTTTTTGTCTTTTGTAGACTAACCAAATCAGATGTGTTCTGCAGTGATGTAACTATGGTTACATATTCTGTACAGAGTTCCTATAATTAAAAATCTTTTCATATCTGCCAACCCTCTCTCTACGGACACGGTGTTCCTCATAGATAAACTCATGTTTATTGTACAATAAGGGACGTCATGTTAGCAGCCGGTCATTGTATGGACAGTGATGATGACCCTTTAGATATTAAAGGGGTTGTGCAGTGGCGTAATATTGATGACCCATGGGATAGGTCATCAATACTAGAATGGTTGTGGTCCGACTCCCAGCTGATCAGCTATTTGAAGGGGTTGCGGTGCTCAGTTGAGCGCTGCTGCCTATTCAAAGTTTACCTGTGTGCCGGCTCCTTTGTAGAACTGTCATTACAACTGCTTGGATGTGGCTGGTATTCAAGTAAACTTTGAAGAGGAAGCAGTGCTCTGACCCCCTTCAAACAGATGATCAGCAGGGGTGGTGGGAGTAAGACCCCCAACCATTCTGATATTAATGACTTTTCCAGAGGATAGGTCATCAATATTACATCATGGCACAAGCCCTTTAACACCTGGGGTTTTTCCACAATGAACATATATCACCTACCTGCAGTATGGGTGATGACATTTTTGATCGCTAGAGGTTCCACTGATACTAGGTGGGTCACAGGCCCCACATTCTTCCTCACTAGTATGAATGTGGTGCTCCATACAAGCTCTGGTTACAGAAAGAGCCAAGTGACAACTTTTTGCTGTTTCGGTAAGGCCCCATTTAGACTACCTGTGCTGCCCCAGAGGATGGTAGCGCATGGCGTCATTGGTTGCTATGACGCCGTGCGCTTCCTGAGGCTGCCGCCGTACAGTGAAACCAATGACGCCGTGCGCTCCCGTCCTCTGGGGCAGCACAGGCCGGGCTTTCACGGCCCGTATACGGCCATGAAACACGGTCGTCTGAATGGGGCCTAAGTCCTATAGAGCAGTGTTCCTCAACTGTAGTCCTCAGGGCCCACATGACTGATTCATGATTTGACAGTATCCCACAGAATGAATACTTCCAAGTCCTGATACAATGATACTCGTTATACCACCTGTTCAATACTAAGGAAATCCTGAAAACGTGATCAGCTAGTGGGTCCTGAGGACTGAAGTTGAGGAACACTGCTACAGAGCATGTATGGAGCACTGGTGCACCCACACAGTCCCAGTTACCTGCACAGAGCCACCAGAAGTACCACGGGGCAGGTGAAATCTGCCCTCACGTACAGAATACTATGATGTATCCTAGCAATATGGCATAACGTTCTTAAACAGGAATACCCTTAATTGTTGTGGCTCTCCAGCTCATTAAAACAAGAATTTCCAAATAATCAAATGAACACATGTAAACCTCATCGAAACATCTTTTACTCACCTGTCAATGAACCATTACTGTTGGTTCCCTTCTCCTGTGTAAAGCCAGAAACACATGAGCGAGTTCAATTCGAGTAACTCGCAGCGTGTGTCAGTGTGATGCCCCATTCTGACTTCTGCTCCTCTGACAGGATCACACAGCAATTTAATAACCAGGAGAGTCCTGGAATCTACAATGACAACATTAGGTCAGTGTAATTCAGTAGATTCCGGGACGCTCAGGGTGACCCAGCCTTATAAATCATTATAGTGCTGTGCGGTTGTGGCAGAGGAGCAGAAGTCAGAACGGGAACTGTCACTGACGCACGCTGCAAGTTTATTGCATTGAACTCACTTGTGAATGTGTCTGGCCTAATGGAAAGGGGAAGAACACATATTTTACTATATACCACTGGTGCCTGAATCTAAGTAACTGCCTAAGCAAATGTCTTAGAACCATCAATAGAAACCTGAGAACTATTTAACTCTTTATTATTTCACACAGCCAATTTTGATTGTTGTACAATAAAGGTCATGAAAAGAACGATCAGTTATGCATGAACATCATACAACAGTGTAAAAAAATTAGAAGGTACAATAGTTCAAAAAAAGGATTAAAAATTTGGAAAGGGATGTATTAAGTTGTCAGCAATGTCTTGAGGCAGACTTTTTCCACCCTAGTAATACCATAAAAATACCAGTTCAAAAAAGTATGGATTTTTAATACAGAGCAGATCTTGGCAAATGCCACAGCATGTACATGGTCTATAATGGTATGTCCACACATACAGCTTGTAGGTGGCAGAGGCTAGACACTACTTCTTATAGAGAACATATGGCCAATACTTCATGGTTTTCCGACTGAAACTGGTTGTCCCACCATAAAACTTATCACATATCCACAGGATCTGATGAGTCCAACTGATAAACCCACCGATCATGTGAATGGAGCAATGGTCACACATTCGCACTGAAACTCCTTTCAACTCTATGGGACTGCTGAAGAGAAGCAGGATACATAGTCCTTCTATCTCCGGCAGTCCCACAGAGATGAATGGAGTGGTAGGACACAGGTTTGACCATCACTCTATTCTCTCTGGGGACTCCGGAATCCCGTTCTAGTGGTCGGTCGGACTCCCATCAGTCAGATACTTATCTGGTGGATATATGGGAAGTTTTTATGCTGAGACAACCCCTTTAAATGGAAACAACAATATGTAAAAATTGCAGTTTTTGTACTTTACATTTTTTTTAAATGTTATACTTAAAGGGATTGTGGCATATTGCTGAGATGTCTGATAGGTGCGGGTCCCACCTCTAGGACCCACAAGAAGGAGAGGGAGTAGCTTGGTTATTTCCATCAGCCCCATTGATGTGAATGGGGCGGTGGATGACCTTGCGTGGTCCGCTTCCCATTCATTTCTAAACAGAACGGATCAAAGGATGCAGACAATAGGGAGGGCCTGCACAACTTGGACACCTACTGGCGCAAACAGGACCAGAAGGATGAGATGATTTGAATTGCTTTGTTCGTAACCTCGGTGACAACACGTTTCGGAGTATTGGTACTCTGAAACGCGCTGTCTCCAAGGTTACTAACAAAGCGATTCAAATGATCTCATCATTCTGATCTGTTGTGCAGCCCCTTCCCTATTGTCTGCATCCTTTTACCTGTTCTGTATACTCTTACCGGAGGGTTGGCTACCCAATGGTCCGAGGATTTGAAGACACCGGCAGCTCCGACCCACTGTGTCCACATGCATTCTGCCTGCACAACACATACGGGTGAGCACAATCATCTAATACCTCTCTATAAACATTAGACCTACTACTCTATGAGCACCTCTCCCCTTCTGTGTTCGCCACAACTTGTGCTATTCATTTCTAAAGGACTGAAAACAAAGTGCGCCACTCGACTATCTTCAACACTCCCACAGAAATGAATGGAGGGCGGCCGCCCATGTGCAGTCTGCTCTCCTTCACTGTGCGGGCTCTGTTCTAGAGATAGAGGTGGATCCCACCTCTGGGACCTATCAGACATTGATGGCATATACTAGCAATAAGCCAACAATGCTTGAGATGACACAACCCCTTTAACATGTAGTTTTACCAACGCAGGAGATCAGAACTAACACCAGGATAGGAGCTAAGTGTCTGATGGTTGGGGATCCCCTCAATCATAAGAAGGTGGGGGGCTGTTGTCCCCGTTTGCACATCGGCTGCTGCACAATTCAACCATATGGGGCTTCCACAGATTGCAGAGCACACAGGACTGTTGGTCTCGTTATCGGCAGGGGTCCCAGCAGTTGGAACCTTCACCCATCAGACACTTCTCCCCTATCCTGTGTTGCTGGAAAAGACCAATAACATATCACAGTAACATAACACCCTGTATTACTAAAATATTTGCTGTGCTTCATTTCAGGCTGGAGAAAAAATTCTATATTCATTCTCCCATTTTGTGCAAATAAAATAGATATATATATTTTTGGAGTGTTTTCTTCACCCTGATACTGTTTGAATGGTTAAGAGAATGCTTTTATACATAAGGATGTAAGTAAAAAATGAAACCATTCCAAAACATATTTCTTATATACAAATAACATTTATAAAAAAAAATATTTTTTGATCGATATATTCAAATAATTTAATAGGATACCAAAAAAAATGATTAGGAGGCCTCATCCCCGTCCTCGTCTTCTTCCTTTATGACTGGATTTCCTGAAATGCAAGAACGGGAATGGGGTTAGATTGTTAGGAATAGCACTGTCCTGCCCCTAGTGGTAAATGTAAAGACTGCACAATCTAAATAACATCTATAAAGCAACTTTCATGATATTTGCCGTATGTACCAAGAATGCACCAGATGCATACGTCAAATGCTTCTGTGTTGCATCCGTGAAGCATCTGTGTGTCTTTTTTTTTACCGTCTGTATTCATCCATATTCCACAGATGCTGATCAGCTGAAAATTAATTTACACAGCATCTCCTATCAGTGGTCAGACCCATAGACTTCAATAGGTGTGTTTGGTCCTCATTACAGACCAAAGCAGTGCATGTCTCCGTGATTTTTTTCACTGACCCACAATCAGTAAAAAAAAAAAAAAAAAAAACAGACACGCTGAAATACATTGGTATGTGTGCTGTCTCCGTGAAAGTAATCTTCCACCATATATATGCCTAATATAGACGTTTTTCTGGTTAGTAAATGAGCCCATATATTTCTATGTGCCTTCAATTTTTTTAAACTGTTTTTTTTTTGCTCACAGATTCACACAATCAATTAGAAAAAAAAACTCCAAACAAACGGTGTCATGTTCCACTGAATGCCATATTACAGAGTTATTCTTCCCTAAAAGCAGTGTTTTTCGAGGAGGCATCGAGGTGAACAGCCTGCTGAATCCGTGCTGCCGGAACTAACGCTCCGGCCCCATTCACTATAATGGGGTTGGGCCAGAGTTCCAGCCGCAGCCCGGCAAACATGCCGAGAGACGGCCGGACTAAAACTATGACATGTCGTAATTTTAGTCTGGCCGCCTCTCGCCATGTTTGCCAGAACTCTGGCCCGACCCCATTATAGTGAATGGGGCCAGGCAGTAGTTCCGGCCGCACACGTGCACTAGCGGCAGCACGGATCCGGCGGCTGTGAACATGAATGCATGCCGGACAATTGTGCCGCTAGTGTGAAAGTAGACTAATATTTTACTGTTCAGCCTCTATGTGCTACCATTTAGATTACACGCACACGTCAAAGGCTCAAATTCTACATTTCTTTCTTAAAGCCTTATTCACACGTCAGTGTTTTGGTCTGTGATTTCCATCAGTGATTGTGAGGCCAAAACCAGGATTGGAGCCTCCACAGACATAAGGATAAGGGAAAGATCTGCACCTGTTCTGTGTTTAGAGCTCAAAATCACTGATGGAAATCACTGACCAAACACTGACTGTGTGATTGATGCCTAACTAGGGGATAACGTTATCTTTCTTCCACTAGTGTTACCTATGGTAGCTCTTGGAAACAAGAAATTGTGTCAGATCACACTCACCATCCAGTTTCTTCAGCTTGGGAAGACGTTTTGTTGCCTCTTCTATCCAGTTACCCTCTAGCGTGTGCTTTTCCTCCAGAGGATTCCCGACAAACACTAGGTCCTCCAAACACGGCAGATCAGCCAGCTTTCCAAACTCAGCTAGAAGGATCACAATGAATGTGAGAAAACATATATAATGTGCTCCCTCGGCGACACATGAAAACTTTCATTAGTAAAATTGCCTTTACACAGTGACTGCAAAGAGAAATAATTACTACAGAAGACGTGGAGGGGGATTTGCAAGTGGTGGCACATGCCATACTTGATTTTATTTTTTTTACTTTTCTTGCCCCTCTCCAATCTGTCCAGTAAAATTTACAGCCAGAAAATGTCATAAATTGCACTGCAAATCTATGTCTAGCAGGCCTTAGGAGGGGTTGGTGGCTTTCCTATACATCTAGTGCATTAGGCATAGGATGGAGCAGTGTAAATAGCAGTGTGCTTCTTAACGTTCAATTCCGGCTCCGTTTAGTGTTCTTTAACCCTGATCATAAACCATCAGTTTCCCTCTTGACCAACCTATCCATGGCTGTATGTGCGTTCCAGTCCCTCTATTTTTATTGCTCATGCTTCAAATCCAAGGACTGTGGCATGTAGAGTATAGAAATTTACCTAGTCCACTGTTTCCCCGTCCATGACAATATATCAGTGCATGCGCAGAAGGCCACATAGAACAAATTGAATACTATGTATGCGCAGATATACAGCCCTGGACACACAATGGATGGGGAGACCGGACACTGCTGCAGCGTATGTCTAATGCACTATGTTTATAGGAAAGCAGCCAACTCCTTTAAAGGGGTTATCCAAACCTGAAAAACCCACCCACAAGGCCGACCTGGTCCCCCGACCACGGCCTGCTATTGCCTAAACCAACCACCTCACCTGTGGACGGATGATGCAGCGACGGCCGTGGAGGGATCTGGAAGGACACAGGTTTTGGGGACCAGAGGGGCCCTGGCATTGTGGATGGGTTTTCCAGGTTTGGATAAACCCCTTTAAAGGTTTATTCTCATTTTAGACAATAGGGGCATATCGCTAGGATATGCCCCCATTGTCTTATAGGTGCGGGTCCCACTGCTGGGACCTGCACCTATATCCAGAACGGAGCCCCCAAACTGAATCAGGGCGCAATGCGCATGCGCAGCCGCCCTCCATTCATTTCTATGGGGCCGCCGAAAATAGCCGAGCACTGGCTCGGCTACTTCCATCGGCTCCATAGAAATGAATGGGAGCGGTGGCCGCGCTTGCGCGCTGCGCTCCCATTCATTTCTATGAGCGCAGCGGGGAAGCTGCGCCTGGTGGTGGCCGGACCCCCGGAGTCCTCCAGGCGCAGCACTCCCCGCTCCGTTCTGGATATAGGTGTGGGTCCCAGCGGTGGGACCCGCACCTATAAGACAATGGGGGCATATCCTAGCGATATGCCCCCATTGTCTAAAATGAGAATACCCCTTTAAGACAGACCAAAATGCACAAAGTTCCTTTTAATAAATTTGGTGCATTTTACTCCAATGAACTTCAGTTTTAGACTATGAAGTCTTACTGATCTCCTCCCTATGAGTACAAAGTCTGTGAAGTCAGTGATGAGGACCAGAGTAAGACTCGGAGTCACACAGGCCCACTCTAACAGAATGCAATGGAAATGCACCTACCCCAGTCTTTCACAGCATTGTTGGACATGTAGAGAACTTTTAACTTCCTCATGACATGAATCCCTCTCAACTTCTCAATTAAATTGTAGGAGATCCACAGCTCTTCTAGAGTTTCCCCAACAGCTTCCTAAAAAAATAGAAATATGTTACTGTATAATGTATCAGGCATCTCCAGATCTTTTTTAGGTGACCAGCCCTGGGGGAGCTTTGTAGCATGGGCATAGTATCTGCAAGCCCCATACGGAATGATAAATGGGGCAGATGCAGACAATTCTGCAACATATCTGCTAAGTGTGAATAGATGGAAGCCAGGTTTTCCCAAAAAACATAACTAAAAATGACTGACTACAATTTTAGCAGAAAATTCTTTATACCCTGCGTTATAAAACTCATCAGTCTACGGATACAGAGGTGCCGTACAACATACACAGAAAACCTAAGACTTGAGACTGCGGTTTCTATATTTAAAATGAGACCTGGGAAGACTCACAACAGATTCTTAGAGATTAAGAGGTCATCAGCTAAGGCTAGGAAGATCTGAATGGGAGCTGAGCTGCTGTACCCCAGTACAGCCACTACACAGGGTGAGGAGCCGTCTGCCTCCAGATTTATATACCCTATAGTTTATAGCACCATGGCGGCCCGTAACAGCTGATCACTGGGGAAGCCATCAGTATTCTGAACCCTGAAAAACCCCTTTAGCCATGATAATCTATCCAAGGATAAAACCCTGGAAAACGACATTGTTACCTCCAATGGTCAGACACCAGGCAACAGATCTGATAACTTACCAATCCATTTAAATTCTTTATGTTATTCCTTCCTAAAGACAATATTCTAAGGTTTTCTGAAAGATAAAGAGTGACACACAAATTAAACGTATGTCTGTCCTTTCCTTAGTCAACCACTGTAGACATTTATGCATTACAAAGACAGAGATAGCAGTCAGTCACTGATAGCTGTACACAGGGAGGTGTTATCAGTGACTGATAGTATTCTCTGTGTAAGTGTGTATACAGAGATAGCTGTCAGTCACTGATAGCTGTACACAGGGAGGTGTTATCAGTGACTGATAGTATTCTCTGTGTAAGTGTGTATACAGAGATAGCTGTCAGTCATTGATAGCTGTACACAGGGAGGTGTTATCAGTGACTGATAGTATTCTCTGTGTAAGTGTGTATACAGAGATAGCTGTCAGTCATTGATAGCTGTACACAGGGAGGTGTTATCAGTGATTGATAGCATTCTCTGTGTAAGTGTGTATACAGAGGTAGCTGTCAGTCATTGATAGCTGTACACAGGGAGGTGTTATCAGTGACTGATAGTATTCTCTGTGTAAGTGTGTATACAGAGGTAGCTGTCAGTCACTGATAGTTGTACACAAGGAGGTGTTATCAGTGATTGATAGCATTGTCTGTGTAAGTGTGTATACAGAGATAGCTGTCAGTTACTGATAGCTGTACATGGGGGAGGTGTTATCAGTGATTGATAGCATTGTCTGTGTAAGTGTGTATACAGAGATAGCTGTCAGTCACTGATAGCTGTACACAGGGAGGTGTTATCAGTGATTGATAGTATTCTCTGTGTAAGTGTGTATACAGAGATAGCTGTCAGTCACTGATAGATGTACATGAGGGAGGTGTTATCAGTGATTGATAGTATTCTCTGTGTAAGTGTGTATACATAGATAGCTGTCAGTCACTGATAGCTGTACACAGGGGCCATCTGAAGTTATAATAATTAGCGGTGCCGTTGCAAGTTGTCCTGCCACTATGAGATGCATCTTTTATTAAATTTGTCTGAAACTGAGGGAAGGGATGGGATACCTGCATTGGGCATCGGAAGTGGTTTTCCCTTTGAAAACCCATTCAACTCATCATGGTCTGAAACAACCGCAGGTCTGAAGAGGTAGAAGAAACTCCACATAAAGGTAAATGCACGTGGGAGTGTAGTTTATGTGGCTTTTCTGCATGGATTTTCGTCAGGTTGCTGACACGTTTCCACACTAAATCTGCACCAAAATCCACGGGCTACTAGTGGATTTTGTTGTGGATTTGCCACACATCTATGCACTGTGTGCCTATAACCGTAGACTGGTTTGGATCCATATAATATAGATGGATTGTTTGCAGAGCACAATCACACATTTCTCTAGAAGTGCTGCTCCTCTCCTCAGCAATTATCATACATTATTTAATTCCTAAGAATACCTTCCGGTTATAGATGATGCATTTGTATGGAACACATATTACTATTCAGTGATTGCTATTATTAGATATTGGTTACTTGCAATGATACAGGCTGCAGACATCTGGGAGAAAGAATAAAATTGCACTTACTCAGTCCATTCAGATTGGCGATTTTTTCAATGCAATTGGTGGAAAGCGATAATTTCCTGAGGAAAGAAGCAATGATTAGAATGCTGCTGATACATGACAGCTATGTGTGTGAGCTGCATATCAAGAGCAGTGCAAGAATGCAAGCTGCTATTACATAGGTTTCCCACCATAGGGAAGCAAAGGCATATATAGCTAGGATAGGCCATCACCTCCTAATGAGTTGTGGCCTGTCTGCCAAGACCCACACAACCCTCACGTTTAGGGCTCATGCACACGAACATTGTTTGGGTCTGCATTCACAAAAAAAATAGAACATGCGCTATTCTTGTTGTATCGTGGACAAGGAAAGGACTGGCCAGACCTTCCGTTCCGCAAAATGTGGAATGCACATGGCTGGTATCTGTGTTTTGCGGATCCGCCATTTGCAGACTGCAAAACACGGTACGGCTGTGTGCATCAGGCCTTAGAGAAAGTAGGCTCTTATTTAAAGGGTTTGCCAGTAGTTAGAAAAAAAAAAAAAAAACACTAAAACTGAGAAAAGTATTAAAATAAATAAATCCTACTGCTGCAGTGGTCAGGTGTGCACGTATGGGTACATCTCTGCAGGGGCATGTGCAGCACTACTGAAGCAAAGGGGGATTTATCTGGTATGTAAACCTTTTTAATTATACATTCCCTGAATTTAGTTTTTATTTTTTAAATCCTGGACACCCCTTTAACCACCTAACTGTGAAAACTAGCTAACTGGAGGGGGAAGGGCTGCTTTAGATGGTGATATCTCCTCAATGGTAGCAGCTGGAAACATGCAACTGGTCTTGCATGAAAGCTGACAGTCAGACAAGACCAACTGATAGCTAAAGTACAAGCAATAGAGGAGAAATCACTGTTAGAAATCAAGTCGGGAATAATCGCGAGTAAAACCTGTTTTTACTTTCATTTTCTGCTGCATTCACAGCATCCCGATTTCTATCAGTGATATCTTTCTCTGTCCTGAACATATTTCTGGTATTGTCTGAAAGCTTGGAATGTCTGCTTTCATACAAGATCAGTTGCATGTTTCTAGCTGCTACCATTCAGGAGGTAGCAGTATTTAAAACAGCCCTCCCCCTCCAGGTAGCTACTTTTCCCACTGCTGGAGCTGGACTCTGGGAAAACAGTTAGGGGGTTAAAGGGGTCTTTCGATTACAGACAATGGGGGCATATCGCTAGGATATGCCCCCATTGTCTGATAGTTGCGGGTCCCACCTCTGGGACCCGCACCTACACGAGAATGGAGAGGGGAAGGTGACTGAGGGAGCACTGCGCATGCGCCCTCCATTCATTTCCATGGGTCCACCAAAAATAGCCACGCACTGGCTCAGCTATTTACGTCGGCCCCATAGAAATGAATGAATGAATTGACTCTCTATGAGACTACAAAGTACAGTGCTTCGCTATCTCATTTCCACAGACTGAGTGAAGCAGTGGTCACGCATAAGCATTACCACATCAGTCACACCCGGGTCTTGGAGCCCCCTGTGCTTGTGATCGTTGTGTAGGACACCCGCCTATCTGATACAATATCCTGACATCTCCTGAAATCACAGCATCTTCTATCTTCATCCATTTTTTTCATGGAGGACAGGTCCATTCAAGTCAATAGGTCAGGGAAAAAAACCTGACAGCACACGCATGGCATCCGGATGCAGTCCGTTTTGCACGGATTATTAGTAGGAGATGCTGTGCGTTATCCTTCAGTTTTTCTTCACGTTCATAAAAAATGAATGTAAGACAATTCTGACCAAATAAATTAAACACTGAAAGCAGTTGGAGAAGAAAGTGATTCAACTTGCGTGGAAAATCATCCATTTTTTAGTGAATAGACCCTGACACATTCATATTGCTCTTAGTAATCTAAGATGATAAAGGTATCATTACTAAGCAAATCATATACCCCAAAGAAATGTACATGTTCTTGAAAGGGTAAAACCCTCTGGTGGTGGCTTGTCCCCCCTGAGAATCCAAGGATCGGGCATGTTACAATCCAGCAGTCTGATCCTTCCTTCCCGACATCTGCCTTGAGGGGAAAGTGAGAACACCCTAAACACATGAGGTGGTCGGCTGGTACCAACATTGGTGTGGATGTCCACCTTAAAGGCTATGTACACCTTTGAGGGCAATTTTTGTTATTATTGTATTATACTTATTTTGACCTATAATCACTTTTTCAATTGGTCTTTATTAACAATATGTTTGTGTACAGAGCTGAGAAGCTGTACTAGCTGCCTGTGGATTTTTTCTCAATTCCGTCATCTGAGGAGCAGACAGACTGCTTATCTGTGCTCTAAGACCTTATAAACACTCATTTAGGGCCCGTTCACACGACCGTGTGAACGGGTCCGCACCTATTCCGCAAATTTGCGGAATAGGGACGGGCCCGTTCACCTCTACGGGCGGCACGCTATCTTGCTGAGCCGCGGCTCCGTGCCGCGGCTCAGCAAGAAAAGATAGAACATGTCCTATACTTGTCCATACGCATGGACAAGTATAGGCATTTTCAATGGGGCCGCATGGCGTGTGTTCCGAGTGCTGCGGAATACACGCCGGGCGGTCCCCGTATATTTGCGGGTCCGCAATAATGCGGACCCGCAAATATACGGTCGTCTGAATGAGGCCTAAAGCTCAATCCTTACCTTACTGATAAGAATGTGGCTTAAATAAGTGTTTATGACCTCTCAGTAGTTTACAGATAAGGGTAATAAGATGACCGGCACAAAGTGAAAGTACCAGTCACCCAGCTAGACAAACAGTTAACCCTTTGTGACTGAACAGCTCAATATTTTTAATAAAGACCAATTGAAATTGACTCCAAAGGTGTACATAGCCTTTAAGGCTACTTTCACAGTTGCAGAGGATCTCAATAGCGGAAAAAAAAACCATTTTTCCCTTTAGTCCTCATGCATTCTGAATGGAAAGTGATCATTCAGGATGCATCAGGATGTCTTTCTTTTCCAGCAGTATTCAGTTTTGTGACCGGATGCAAAACCTCTGCAGCTGCAGTTTTGTGTCCGGTCATAAAAACGGGAAAAAAGGATCCGGCACTAAAAACAATGTCAGTGGTAACGGATCCGTTTTTTAAGGAGCCTAAAAAAAACGGATCCGTTACCCATTGACTTTCAGTGTATTAGTGATGGATCTTTTTTTACGGTTTTGATGTCACACAACCGCATCCTAACGGAACGGGTGCAAAATCAAAACGGATCCGTTTAATTCCGGTATAGAGATCCTCTGCCGGATCTCATTACCGGAATTAACAAACACAAGTGTGATAGAAGCCTTTAGTCAGACTGTGACATGTGACAGATTGAATAAATCACGAAACCAATGACTTACTCGCAATTGACCAGTGTGGACAGGGAAGCGTCCATCTTCTCAATGGGTGGGACCTGTGCGTACAGCTTCACTTCTTTGGCTTCTGCCGCTTTCTGCCCCGTCTTTTCTTCCTAAATGGCGGATGAAGAAAATTATATAGTAATGATTATAAAGATTTTACAAATCGTATGTACTCGGCTGAGGGAGCAGACAATTGTAAATGACCAGTATCTGGTCATTTACTGGATGACTGGGTGAATGGTTAATGTCTCTGTAACTAACGTACCAGCATTTATAGGGATTAACGCGCTCTCTTTAAATCTAACTAAACCAATTTTATCCCTGGCACCAAGACACCTACATAAATCCACATCCCATCTGTCTCCGCGGAGCTGAGTATTCTCAGTAAAACGGGCTGATCACCACTGATCATAGTTATGGCATTGAATAAAATCTTGTTTTATGAATAAAACAGACAGCATAATGCAGAAAGCGCGTGCATCCTGCCCATGTACCGGTTTAAAGGGGGTTTTCCAGAGATTTTTATATTGATGACCTATACAAGACCCATTACAGCGCCAATCAGCTGTTTGAGGAGGTCGTGGTGAGCCGCCTCAGGTGACCGGTGCAGCCTCTTCACAGCGCCATATATTGTATAGTGGCTGTGCTTGGTATTGCAGCTCAGCCCAATTCACTTCAATGGGACTGAGCTGTACCTAGGACATGTGACCGATGAACGCAACGTTACTTGCCAAGGAAGAGGCCGCTGATTGGAGGGGGATCTCATGTCTATGACCTTGCCTGAGGATAGCCCATCAATTTAAAAATATCAAACAACCCCTTTAATAAAAGTCAGGTGATGAGGATACTGGGATCTCATCACACGATTCTTATAGGGATTGTCTGGCCTTGGAGCAGACAACTCCTAAGTGCGGTCTTAGGGCTCATGCACATGACCGTATGTATTTTGCGGTCTGCAAAACACGTATCCGCAAAAAAAAAAAAAAAAAAACACATTCGTATTGCATCCGTTTTTTTTTTTAAGTGAATGTTCTGCATACGGGTAGCAAAAAAAAACAAAACGGAAAATACGTTCGAGTGCATGAGCTCATAACCTGTGCTCCACTCACCTGTCCACGGTTGGTCCCATGACTGCTGTGGTCAATTGCAGGCCTCACTGGTCACAATTCCTCATAGCAGTGACATACCGCTGAATCCGATGTGACTGTTGAGGACTGGATTGCCTCCAGAGGTCAGAAGCGACCAAAGGCAGAGAGGTGGCCCCATCTAATAAAGATAGGACGTATCATCATATCACTAGGATACGCCATCACCTTACGACTGATGGGAGCCCGACTTCTTGGGACGCCCACAATCCTGAGGAGGGGTTCACAGTGCTCACCCATTGCTGCACAGCAGCGCCCCTGACCATGGACTCCAGCCGGCCCCAATCACTAGAACAGAGCTGTGCTATAGGCGGGGGCCACAGGGTGAGAAATATACAGTATATACTTTTTATTGGCGATGCTACTTTGTAAGGATGCTTAAGAGTGCATTCACATGTCCGTTATTTTGCAGTCCGCACATGGCCGGCCCTATGATGGCGAGCAGACACTTACCCATTTGGACAGCGCATCTTTAATAGTTGTTGCTTTAGCCTGAAATCAAAAGACAAGTACAATTATAAAAGAAAACACATGGGTCTTTAAGACAAGCAGAAAAGCTCTGTTCACACTAGGTGTGGGCTCTGCTGGAAATTCCAGTATCTAACAGCAAGAACGGCGCAATTCAGTGACGGACATACCTTCTGTGCCCAGCAGTTAGTGGGGTTCACTGCCACCTTCAAAACAGCTTTGTACTGCTAATACATTGCATGTAAGAGAACTAATGAACTCTAAACCGCACAATTAGGCCTTGTGCACGTTTCAGATACCGTCCGTGTTGCATCCGGATTTTTTGAGGACACGTTGACTTCTATGGGTCCATGTGCCGCATTTTGCAGCAAAGAATAGGACATGTTCTAACTTTTGCAAAACGGACGTACGGATCTCTTCCGTGTGCCTCCCGCATCCATATGTCCGTTACGTAAAGAACAGAACATTTCCTATTCTTTGCTGCAAAATGGAGACCACGGACCCACTGAAGTCAACGTGCAGATGCAACACAGACAATATCCGCATCTCACAGATTAGTATACTGATGGGGATCTGACACCCGGCACCCCAACGATCAGCTGTTTGAAGAGGAGACAGCAATCCATGCATGCGCTACTTCCTCTTTATTAGGGCTCATGCCCACAACCATATCCGTTTTGCAGTCCGCAAATCGCTAATCTGCGAGCACGGATCCCAGCCATGTGCATGCCACCACTTTTTTTCAAACTCCTCTAGAAATGTCCTATCCTTGTCTGCAAAATCTTTTTTTGCTGGGCCGCGGAACAGCATCTTTTGCGGCCTCATTGAAATTAATGGATCCGCAAAAAAGCAGATTGAATGTGGACAGAACATACGGTCGTCTCCTGCACAGTGGCGCCGTAGTGTAATTACAAATACTTGCTCCATTCAAGTGAATAGAGCGAGTACTTGTCATTACAGTGCACTTCTGAGACGACGTGCGGAGTAAGGACTCTTTCACGTGAATTTAAGGTGTCCGCAAACAGTGGCTCTGCAATACACGGGCACCGGCCGGGTGAACTTTGTGCTGCAGATGCAGACCCACTGACTTGAATGGGTCCACAATCCGCACTATAGGACAAAGCATAGGACATGTGCCATCTTTTGCAGAGGTACGGATCGGAAGCCCGCAAAATGGGGTCGCACTGCGACCTGCACATAATGCTGCAACCACAACACACAAATTGTAAAAACTCCAGCACTGTTGGATTTTCTTTGATTTGCGTGTTGCAGCAAATATGCGAGGCGCACTGCAACCCCATTCATTCCTACAGCAGCCCAGCTACACTGCGATACGTGAGAACACATGTGGCAGCCAAAATCTCTGTGTAGACGTACCCTCAGGCCACCTGCACACTTTGCGGAATATGTCTGGTTTTTCAGCGCGGAAAAACCACAGCGCAGCACTAGCAAAGTGTATAATATTATACTAATCTCACGTACACTTTACAGATTTTTTTCCGTGCGGAAATTGACCTGCCGTCAGTATTTCAAGGTCTGCAGCGCATCAATTGTGTTTGCGGTTTTAGCTGCGGATTTCACCCTTTTCAATGGAAGGGCGAGATCTGCAGCAACACCGCATCAAATCCGATTAGAAATTGTTGATTTTGGTGGAGATATGCTGCAGAAATGTACAGAAATGAGTGCAGATGTTATGTGTAATCCACGTGTGCGGCCTAAAGAGGAATACTGGGGCCCTTATCCGAAGCTCGTCTGTTTTTAGGCTTTTAATTAGACTGTCGTATTTCCTTCACCTGTCTGTATTTATCAAGCACGTCATAAATCAGACTGGGCGTATTGGCATTAGTCTGACCTCTAGTGGTTTCTTTTCAGTATGACAGGTTCATATTCACTAAGACTGGTCTAATTAGTATGCACATGAAAATCTGGCTGAAGTGATCTGAAACTAGACGCGAGTCTCTGTATTTTTGAGCCAAAATGTGGAGCAACTCACCACTCAAAACAAATGCAGAAAAGTACGCGGGCCGTGGAGTGAAGTAGGAATTAGACTGTTTTTATGACTAAATCAGGCGTAAAATAAAGCAAACCAACATAATTAGGTTGGGAAAAGGTGTGAATGTTAGAAAACTTCTGAATTAGGCTTCTTTCACGCGACAGTATTTTTTGCGGACTCCGATCCGCAAAAAATGCGGACAGCACACCGTGTGCTGTGCGCATCCATATGTCCGTTCCGTTGCCCGCAGAAAAAAAAAAAAAAATAGAACATGTCCTATTCTTGTCCGTTTTGCGGACAAGGATAGGCATTGTTACAATGAATCCGCAAAAAATACGGATGCCATACGGACGTCATCTGTTTTTTTTTTTTTTGCGGATCTGCAATTTGCGGACTGTAAAAAACAACATTCGTGTGAAACTAGCCCTACGGCCCTTTAACACGACCGTGAAAACCGGGACCGTGCTCCTTCTGAGGGCAGGAGCGCACGGCGTCATTGGTTGCTATGACGCTGCGCGCTTCCTGAGGCCGCTGCTGTACAGTCATACAATGTACACGCTCCTATAGAGTGTATCACTGTACAGCAGCGGCCTCAGGAAGCGCACGGCGTGATAGCAACCAATGACGCTGTGCGCTCCTGCCCTCAGGAGCACAGTCCAGGTTTTCACAGGCCTTCCCGGACCGTGCTCCACGGTCGTGTGAAAGGGCCCTTAGTCTACAAAAAATCTAAATAGGCAAACGAGGCGCAAATGCCTTCAAAACAGGTGCATTTTCAGTAGTGAACGAGACAAAAAAAAAGACAGTGTAAAGCCTGTTTCACATGTGCCGTAAACCTATCCGGCTGGCTGTTCCAGGCGCAGCTGTGTACCGCCGGCATCCTGTCCGGGCCCCATTCACTATAATGGGGGCCGGCGGAGATCCAGTCACAGCCGGGCAAATATGGATCTCTGATGGTCCCCATGATAGTGAATGGGGTCAGACGGTATCCCGACATTGCACTGTAGGCAGGCTGTTCCAGAATGCTAAATAATGCTAAAACAGCATTTTTACACCTAAAAAACAAGAGCCAACACTATAGTAAATCTCCCCCTGCGTTGTGAGCAAGCAAGAGAGTTGTCAATTTGCCCAAGGGCCATGAAGAGAACGTGGAGGGCGAAACCGAAAAACCAGGACCTTGGTAAAATCACAAGGGTGGGATTAGTTTGTACGTTTTCTTGCGTCTTCTGCTAATCTATGTAATCACCTTCCCCCCAAAACTAATAATGGGGGCGACGTAGAAGAGTTCATCTGGATGTTCTAGGACAATCACAAGACATCCAGGACAGGTTCTCCCACAGCCCCAGTGTCGCCTCCCTGCTGCCCCGAGACTCACAATGCACCTGAAAAGGCAGAATCAGGAAGAATCAGCTGTGTGATTGCAGCTCCTGAGGACACAGTGTGATGGTGAAGGCAAGAACCCCATGTGCTGGTTTAGGCTAAGGCTACACTGCAACTTTTTGATTTTAAAGGGGTTCTCCAAACTAAAAAGCATGCCCTCCAATGCCCAGGCCCCCCATATAGATGATACTTACCCTGCTCCCCGACACCCGCGGTGCTTCTGATCCCAGCACGGCAGCAACTGTTTTCATCTGCAGGACTGGGAGATGCAGCAGTGCAGGGATCAGGAGCGACGCGGGTGCTGGGCAGCAGGGTAACTATCATCTATATGAGGGGCCCAGACATTGTGGGGGCATGTTTTATAGTTTGGATAACCCCTTTTACTATTGAAAGTCAGCTGCAGTCCGCAAGATTGCACTTAATTCAGTGCATTCGTTTGCACTGCAGCTGTAGTTCAGTAGTTAAAAATCAATCAGTGTAGTCCGAGCCTTAATGGCCACACAGCAATACAGAACCGCACAGAAGACGCATCTTGTCCTACAAAGGAGCAGCGTTAGTGTAAGACCATATAAAAACTGGAATATGGAGCAAAATAATGTAGAATAATCTACAGATGATGTTAGAATAGTACATGTAATAAAGTGCAGACTACAACTCTCAGCATCCCCATACTGTAAACCGGTACACATATACATGAGAGTCACACGGCAGCGATGTGAACAAGGCTTAATATGGTCAGATGCGGCTCCAAGGCTCCCGTGTACCCGCACCCTGTCCCCGGCAACGCCCGAGCAGTCAGCCACCAGGCCCGCCGTCTGCTTTCACCGTTCCGGTTATAGACCGACGCCTTACCGGGAGAACAAAGCTCCGCCGGTACTTACCATGTTTCGGTTGCTACAGTCGCTCTGCTGGTTGCTAGGAGACGAATTACCTGAACGCGCATGCGCACGGTGCTGCCAGAACTGCACGACGGAAGGACTGAGGGGAGAACAATACGAACCGGAAAAAGTCACCAGCAGGACATGGGCTTGTTGTCACCGTCACCCTGGTGAAGTGATGTCAGACTGCTATAGGAAGTTGTTTTTTTGTTTTTGTTTTTTTGGGTGGGGGAAGTAAAAGTGACAGATTGTAGTGTTGTCCATAGTAACCAATCAAATTCCAAGTGACAGTTTGATAGAAGAGGGTAGAAAGTGTGAGTTGCCATCTGATTGGTTGCCAAATGCAAGTTTTTTTTTCCTTGGGGTGCAGTTAGGGGTGCACCACCAATGATGCCAGTTAAGGCGATCGCCTCAGAAAGCACCAGGTAGAAGCAAGAGGAGGGCAGCCAAAGGGCCATGGGCTGAAGTGAAGAGGTTAGGTTAAAAAATTGGCATTGGGAAGGGGGAGGTGGGCAGTTTCAGTTTTCGCCTCGGTAGCAGAAAGGCTAGGTGCACCCCTGGGTGCAGTTACCCAGCTATACCATGATGACAAAGGGGGGAGAACAGCGTAGGGCGCCATGGCAAACTGAATTTCACTAACCCACTCCTCTAACTCCACCCATTGTCCATATATACTCACCCAATCCTGCCCAGTCCTAGCACCCCAACAGTTGAATACTCCCTTAGTGTGCACCACCACAGTAGTTATGTCCCCTTACAATAGTGTTCCCCCCTTAGTGTCCTGCTTACAGTAGTGTTGCTCCCCTTAGTGGCCCCACACAGTAGTTATGCCCCCCCCCCTTAGTGCCCCCCTTACAGTAGTGTTACTCCCCTTAGTGGCCCCACACAGTAGTTATGCCCCCCCCCGATGGCCCCACACAGTAGTTATGTCCCACCTTAGTGCCCCACACAGTAGTTATGTCCCCCCCCCCTTACAGTAGTGTTACTCCCCTTATTGGCCCCACACAGTAGTTATGCCCTCCCCCGATGGCCCCACACAGTAGTTATGTCCCCTCCTTAGTGCCCCCTTACAGTAGTGTTGCTCCCCTTAGTGGCCCCACACAGTAGTTATGTCCCCCCCCCTTAGTGGCCCCACACAGTAGTTATGTCCCCCCTTAGTGCCCCACACAGTAGTTATGTCCCCCCTTAGTGCCCCACACAGTAGTTATGCCCCCCCCCCCGATGGCCCCACACATGTCCCCTCCTTAGTGCCCTCTTACAGTAGTGTTGCCTCCCTTAGTGGCCCCACACAGTAGTTACGTGCCCCTTACAATAATGTTGTCCCTGTAGTGTTAGGGCTTATGCTCGCAAATTTATTTTTTGTCCGTCTCCATTCCGTATGCGGAACCATTAAAGGGTTATTCTCATTTTAGACAATGGGGGCATATCGCTAGGATATGCCCCCCATTGTCTTATAGGTGCGGGTCCCACCGCTGGGACCCGCACCTATATCCAGAACGGAGCCCCCGAACTGGATGAGGGCGCACTGCTCATGCGCAGCCGCCCTCCATTCATTTCTATGGGGCCGCCGAAAATAGCCGAGCACTGGCTCGGCTACTTCCGTCGGCTCCATAGAAATGTATGGGAGCGGTGGCCGCGTTTGCGCGCTGCGCTCCCATTCATTTCCATGAGCGCAGCGGGGAGCTGCGCCTGGTGGTGGCCGGAGGTCCTCCAGGCGCAGCGCTCCCCGCTTCGTTCTGGATATAGGTGCGGGTCCCAGCGGTGGGACCTGCACCTATAAGACAATGGGGGCATATCCTAGCGATATGCCCCCATTGTCTAAGATTAAAATACCCCTTTAATTTCAGTGGGGGTACAAAAAAAAACAAACAAAAAAAACCACAGAAATGACTCTGTGTGCATTCCGTGTTCCACAAAAAAGTAGAACATGTCCTATTCTTATCCGTTTGGCGGACTAGGGCAGGCATTCTTACAATGGATCATCAAAAAAAAAAAAAAAGATGCAACATGGACATCACACGGATGTCATGTTTTTTTTTTGCAGATCCACAAAATACATCCGGTCATGTGCATGAGTCCTTAATAAAATAAAACTAATACTCACTTCACATCATTCCCCCAGTGAATGGAGCACACCTTGTTCTCCCCAGCAGAAGGCACAATGCAGTGACGTCATGGCACCTGCTGTGCAGGAGAACGCACAGGCAGGGGAGGATCCTGCACATCACTGCATCATGCCAGATGGAGAGTGCACAGGCTGGCAAATAGTGGTGCAGGGAGTGCCACCAACACGTTTCATCATCACATTACTGTTGCAATTGGAACGTGTCACAACTGTTCTGGGACAGCCACACCAGATCCAGGACAGCTGAGAGGTATGTAAGATGGTGGGGCTGGGAGAGAGCGCCTTAGTCCTGAAGTTGCTGTACATCAACCCCTGGTAGAGCACCCGTCCTGAAACATAATTGTTACAATTAGGGTGCATTCACATGACCGTGTCCACATCTCATTTTTGACCGCAACATGCAACATTGAAGTCATTGGGGCTGCACCATCATGTGGAGTGCACACAGCCAGTATACGTGTTTTGTGGTCCAGAAAGCAAATAATCATCCCTTCCTGCAACTCTGATAAATTGCCTCTTTTACCCATGATAGCAACAAGAATTGTGTGTGCAGACTATGGCACACCTTATATACCCACCGAGGGATATGTGTGCAGACAGCCTATGGCACACCTTATATACCCACCGAGGGATATGTGTGCAGACAGCCTATCACACCTTATATACCCACCGAGGGATATGTGTGCAGACAGCCTATGGCACACCTTATATACCCACCGAGGGATATGTGTGCAGACAGCCTATCACACCTTATATACCCACCGCGGGATATGTGTACAGACAGCCTATCACACGCCTTATATACCCACCGAGGGATATGTGTGCAGACAGCCTATCACACCTTATATACCCACCGAGGGATATGTGTGCAGACAGCCGATCACACCTTATATACCCACCGAGGGATATGTGTGCAGACAGCCTATCACACCTTATATACCCACCGAGGGATATGTGTGCAGACAGCCTATCACACCTTATATACCCACCGAGGGATATGTGTACAGACAGCCTATCACACCTTATATACCCACCGAGGGATATGTGTACAGACAGCCTATCACACTTTATATACCCACCGAGGGAATATGTGTGTGCAGACAGCCTATCACACCTTATATACCCACCGAGGGATATGTGTACAGACAGCCTATCACACGCCTTATATACCCACCGAGGGATATGTGTGCAGACAGCCTATCACACCTTATATACCCACCGAGGGATATGTGTGCAGACAGCCTATCACACCTATATATACCCACCGAGGGATATATGTGTGCAGACAGCCTATCACACCTTATATACCCACCGAGGGATATGTGTGCAGACAGCCTATCACACCTTATATACCCACCGAGGGATATGTGTACAGACAGCCTATCACACCTTATATACCCACCATGTGTACAGACAGCCTATCACACCTTATATACCCACCGAGGGATATGTGTGCAGACAGCCTATCACACCTTATATACCCACCGAGGGATATGTGTACAGACAGCCTATCACACCTTATATACCCACGAGGGATATGTGTGCAGACAGCCTATCACACCTTATATACCCACGAGGGATATGTGTGCAGACAGCCTATCACACCTTATATACCCACCGAGGGATATATGTGCAGACAGCCAGCAGACACCTATATACCCACACCTTATATACCACCGAGGGATATGTGTACAGACAGCCTATCACACGCCTTATATACCCACCGAGGGATATGTGTGCAGACAGCCTATCACACCTTATATACCCACCGAGGGATATGTGTGCAGACAGCCGATCACACCTTATATACCCACCGAGGGATATGTGTGCAGACAGCCTATCACACACCTTATATACCCACCGAGGGATATGTGTGCAGACAGCCTATCACACACCTTATTTACCCATAGAGAGATATGTGTGCAGACAGCCTATCACACCTTATATACCCACCGAGGGATATGTGTGCAGACAGCCTATCACACGCCTTATATACCCACCGAGGGATATGTGTGCAGACAGCCTATCACACCTTATATACCCACCGAGGGATATGTGTACAGACAGCCTATCACACCTTATATACCCACCGAGGGATATGTGTGCAGACAGCCTATCACACCTTATATACCCACCGAGGGATATGTGTGCAGACAGCCTATCACACCTTATATACCCACCGAGGGATATGTGTACAGACAGCCTATGGCACACCTTATATACCCACCAAGGGATATGTGTGCAGACTAGGGTTGCACGATATATCGAAAACTCGGTACGGTTTCGGTACCTAGTGCGGTACCGAAGCTCGATACTGAGTTTTCTTGCAGTCCGATACTTAGAACATGGCGCGCGCATCACTTTAATGCGTTGCCCCATGTTCTAATATCTGCCTGCTGTGCTGTCGCGCTGCCAGGGCCCCCGCACCCCCCTCAGATCAGCCCACCCAGGTCCCAGCCACTTAAAAAAAAAATCATACTTACCTGTTCTGGCTGCCGCTGTCCTCACTGGTTCCGCGCTCCACCGTCTTCCCTGGCGCGCACTATGACCTGACGCAGCGTCAGGTCATAGTGAGCGCCGGCAGGCAAGAGAGTGGAGCGGGGAACCTGAGGACAGCGGCGGCGGCCAGAACAGGTAAGTATGATTTTTTTAAAGTGGCTGGGTGGGCTGATCTGAGGTCTGAGGGGGGCACAAGACACTGACCTGAGGGGGGGCACAACTCGCTGACCTGAGGTCTGATGGGGGCACAAGAGGCTGGTCTGATGGGGGCACAAGAGGCCTGGTCTGATGGGGCACAAGAGGCTGACTGAGGTCTGATGGGGGCACAAGAGGCTGACCTGAGGTCTGATGGGGGCACAAGAGGCTGACCTGAGGTCTGATGGGGGCACAAGAGGCTGACCTGAGGTCTGATGGGGCACAAGAGGCTGACCTGAGGTCTGATGGGGGCACAAGAGGCTGACCTGAGGTCTGATGGGGCACAAGAGGCTGACCTGAGGTCTGATGGGGGGCACAAGAGGCTGACCTGAGGTCTGATGGGGGCACAAGAGGCTGACCTGAGGTCTGATGGGGGCACAAGAGGCTGACCTGAGGTCTGATGGGGGCACAAGACGCTGATCTGAGGTCTGATGGGGGCACAAGACGCTGACCTGAGGTCTGATGGGGGCACAATGTGTTGATCTGAGATTTATTATTCCTGTACTGTGACATCACTGTGTTTATTATCCCTGTACTGTGACATCACTGTGTTTATTATCCCTGTACTGTGACATCACTGTGTTTATTATCCCAGTGCAGGAAGAGGTAAGTGGTCTGTGTTTGTTTTCTATTTTTCAGGGTCGTGAATGCAGAGGACTACGTCGGATTCGGTGGACTACGTCGGACCAGCTTTTTTTTTTTTTTTTTTTTTTTTTTTAATAAAATGGTCAAACAGGGGTCTGGGGGAGTGTTTATTTCAATAAAATGTTTTATACTTGTGTGTGTGTATTTTTCTTTTTACAATACTACAGTTTTAGTAATTACGGCTATCTACAGACGGCCCTGATTACTAATACTGGGCTTAGTGCTTGCCGGTATGGCAGGCCAGCACTAACCCCAACATCTATTACCTCGGCACCCACCGCCACCAGGGGTGCCGGGAAGAGCCGGGTACCCGCAGGACCGGACCTTCTAAATTGAGGGTCTGGCTCTGGGGCGGCTGCAGGCTGGTACCATTAGGCTGGGAAGGGCCAATAACCGTGTCCCTTCCCACCCTGGTAGTGCCAGGCTGCCGCTGCTGGTTGTATCTGGCTGGTGAAGGGGGGGGACTCCACGCCATTTTTTTTCCAAAAATTTCATTATTTAAAAAAAAAAAAAAAAAGGCGTGGGGTCCCCCCCCCTTTTTTCCTTCACCAGCCAGATACAACCAGCAGCGGCAGCCTGGCACTACCAGGGTAGGAAGGGACACGGTTATTGGCCCTTCCCAGCCTAATGGTACCAGCCTGCAGCCGCCCCAGAGCCAGACCCTCAATTTAGAAGGTCAGTGCACAGATAAGGGCCAGGGTGGCGCACACAGGGGGCAGCAGAGACGACAACCAGAGAGGCACAGACAAAGAGGGAGTGGGGCACAGATAAGGGCCCAGGGGCGCAGACCAGGAAGAGGCGTACAAAGACAAGGGCCAGATCCCAGGGGTGCAGACAGGGGCCAGGTAGGCACAGCCAAAGGGGCGCAGATAAGAGCCAGGGGCTGCATTGAAAGGGCCAGGGTGGTGCACAGAGCAGGGTCAAAAGCAAGGTCTGGGGGGTGAGGGGCGCACAGATAAGGGCCAGGGTGGCATTAATAGGTTCTTCTTTATTTTGGCGAGGTATCGTATCAGTATCGAGTATCGTGATACTTTTGTACGTATCGGTATCGAACTCAAAATTCTGGTATCGTGACAACCCTAGTGCAGACAGCCTATCACACATCTTATATACCCACCGAGGGATATGTGTGCAGACAGCCTATCACACATCTTATATACCCACCGAGGGATATGTGTACAGACAGCCTATCACACCTTATATACCCACCGAGGGATATGTGTACAGACAGCCTATCACACTTTATATACCCACCGAGGGATATGTGTGCAGACAGCTTATCACACCTTATATACCCACCGAGGGATATGTGTACAGACAGCCTATCACACTTTATATACCCACCGAGGGATATGTGTACAGACAGCCTATCACACCTTATATACCCACCGAGGGATATGTGTACAGACAGCCTATCACACTTTATATACCCACCGAGGGATATGTGTACAGACAGCCTATCACACTTTATATACCCACCGAGGGATATGTGTACAGACAGCCTATCACACTTTATATACCCACCGAGGGATATGTGTACAGACAGCCTATCACACCTTGTATACCCACCGAGGGATATGTGTACAGACAGCCTATCACACTTTATATACCCACCGAGGGATATGTGTACAGACAGCCTATCACACTTTATATACCCACCGAGGGATATGTGTACAGACAGCCTATCACACCTTATATACCCACCGAGGGATATGTGTACAGACAGCCTATCACACCTTATATACCCACTGAAGGATATGTGTGCAGACAGCTTATCACACCTTATATACCCACCGAGGGATATGTGTGCAGACAGCCGATCACACCTTATATACCCACCGAGGGATATGTGTGCAGACAGCCTATCACACCTTATATACCCACCGAGGGATATGTGTGCAGACAGCCTATCACACTTTATATTCCCACCGAGGAATATGTGTACAGACAGCCTATCACACGCCTTATATACCCACCGAGGGATATGTGTGCAGACAGCCTATCACACCTTATATACGAACCGAGGGATATGTGTGAGGGATATGTGTACCGAGACATTTACTGTATTGTTATTAATATCATTGCCACCTGAGCACTGGACATTACTGATCTCTCTCATATTACAATCCACTGCCACAGATAATTCTCTTCATTTGTAATATGCACTGAAAGCTCATTTGGATTTGCAGTAGTTTTATTACTTTCACTTGTGTCACATTTCGTGCTTTCTATTCTGCATACCTCTTCTCTTTATTTTTCTTACACTTTACAGCTTCCTGTTTAAATGTGCAATTCAATATCTGTGCCCTCCACCTCAAAACTGAATGAGCCGTGACCCCAGAATTGTAAGAGAACGATCAGTTTGTTTTACAATTATGGGGCACACATACAGTGGGGAAAATAGATATTTGGCGATTTTGCAAGTTTTCCCACCTACAAAGAATGGAGAGGTCTGTAATTTTTTATCTTAGATACACTTCAACTGCGAGAGACAGAATCTAAAAAAAAATAATCCAGAAAATCACATTGTATTATTTTGTAAATAAATAATTTGCATTTTATTGCACAAAATAAGTATTTGAACTTAATATTTGGTACAGAAACCTTTGTTTGCAGTTACAGAGGTCAGACGTTTCCTGTAGTTCTTGACCAACTTTGCATACATTGCAGCCGGGATTTTGGTCCACTCCTCCATACAGATCTTCTCCAGATCTTTCAGGTTTCGAGGCGGTTGCTGGGCTACATTGAGTTTCAGCTCCCTCCAAAGATTTTCGATTGGGTTCAGGTCTGGAGACTGGCTCGGCCACTCCAGGACTTTGAAATGCTTCTTACGGAGCCACTCCTTAAGTTGCCCTTGCTGTGTGTTTTGGGTCATTGTCATGCTGGAAGACCCAGCCACAACCCAACTTCAGTGCTCTTACTGAGGGAAAGAGATCATTGGCCAAAATCTCACGATACATGGCCCCATCCATCCTCCCTTCAATACGGTGCAGTCGTTCTGTCCCCTTTGCAGAAAAGCACCCCGAAGGTATGATGTTTTCACCGCCATGCTTCACGGTTGGGACGGTGTTCTTTGGTTGTACTCATCCTCCTTCTTCCTCCAAACATGGCGAGTGGAGTTGACACCACCAAGTTCTATTTTGGTCTCATTTGACCACATGACCTTCTCCCATGCCTCGTCAGGATCATCCAGATGGTCACTGGCGAACTTCAAATGGGCCTGGACATGTGCTGTCGTGAGCAGGGGAACCTTGCGTGCCCTGCAGGATTTTAATCCATGACGGCATAGTGGGTTACTAACAGTAATCTTTGAGAATGTGGTCCCAGCTCTCTTCAGATCACTGACCTGGTCCTCCTGTGTAATTCTGGCCTGAGTCCTGACCTTTCTCAGAATCATCCTTACCCCCAAGAGGCGAGAACTTGAATGGGGCCCCAGAACGAGGAAGATTGCCAATCATCTTGCGTTTCTTCCATTATCTACTAATTACACCAATAGTTGTTGCCTTCTCACCAAGCTGCTTGCCTATTGTCCTGTAGCCCATCCCAGTCTTGTGCAGGTCTACAATTATGTCCCTGGTGAACAGCCTGCTTGATCCATGCTGCCGCTGGTGTATGTGTGGGGCCGGAACTACGCTATATATATATATATATATATATATAGATAATATATAAATATATATGGACTAAAATTATGACATATAGTTTTGGTCCGGCCGCCTCTTGGTTGGAGTGTGATTGATTGTGTGGACAGGTGTCTTTTATACAGGTAATGAGTTCAAACAGGTGCAGGTAATACAGATAATGAGTGCAGAGTAGGAGGCATTACAGAGCAACAGCAGAACAAAAGTACTTTGTAAAACTGAAAGGGCTTCTTCAAATCATCTACCCACTATCAAACCCTAAACAAATAGCCCCTATATCCATCTTAGCGCCCAGTCTTTCTGGAAGTCACACCTGAATTTTATGGTGTCACTAGTACTGCTTTTTTAAAAAATTTTTAAGCATTATTAATTGAAATACATACTTTACAAGCAATTCGCTGAAATCAAAATCAACATTGCAGGCGAGGTACACATGCCGTTACTTGCAGCCTGTATCCTGTGAATGCAAGCGCTCCCTGTATCACTGATAACTCCAAGTTGGAGGTATGCCAATGATACATGTGCTTTGAAGTAAATCGTTCCAGTCAAGAAGTTCAAATTCGGATACCTACCCATGCAGATTTGGACTGTTTTTTGTCACCACATAAAAATGACATGCATATTTATGTTGCAAAGTGTGTTTGCCCGCTAGCAGATTCTTCATGGTGTTTTTCCCTAGAGAAGGATTTGCAAAAGTGCCAGGAACTCCTTTTTGAAAAGAAGCCAGAAGGAGAAAAATGCCACCAGCAAAAGAAAAAATGCTTGTGTCTTGAGTTTCATATTTCCCACAGACCTTCAGCTAATGTCTGGAGCTGGCATTTTTACCTAAAAAAAACCCCAAAAACACAAGTGGAGAAAAATGTCAGCAAAAACCTACTTTGATATAAAAAGGGTGCTTGATTGCAGAGCGCAGAGGTAAGTATTTGGGATTGTTTTTGGAGTCTGCACACTGCACTTGGCTGTTCTGAATTTTCAAATAAAGCGCCTGAAATAACACTTCACAGTTGCTGGATTTTTCCCTTCTCGCAGAGGTAAGTAGTCAAAAAACAAAAAAAAACAGCCATTTTCTAGCGCTGCCTGGCCTGAAGCGTCCTAGCTCAGTTCACTGTGTAATGGCCATGTCTGGTTATTGCTAGAGCTGTGGTGTACTGGTGCCTGGCTCTTGCGTACAGTAGCTTCTGAAAAACAGCTGCTCGGCAGTCGTGCCATGAGTTGGCACCCAGTAAAGTCCTGGAAAATGATAATTACTCTTATCAATTAGATTTTCCATAACCCACAAGAACACCAAGAAAGTGAGAAGATCTGCCCCAAGGGACAGGAAACCTACAGAATAAAGAGCCGGAGACTCTTCTTTCTTCTTCTGTTTGGAACTCCGCCAAATAGTTGAAACACATACATAATACAGAAATATACATCTTTTCCTGCTAAACCAGTGAAATAAAATATCAACACCCCAGGAACTAAAGGAGTGAATAAGAAAGGGTACTTTGTGGGTTCTGGAAAATCTAGTTACCTAGAACAGGGATGCTCAACCTGCGGCCCTCCAGCTGTTGTAAAACTACAACTCCCATCATGCCCTTCTGTAGACTGATAGGTGTAGGCTGACCAGCCATGCTGGGAGTCAGGGCATAACCAGGAGCGGATTGGCCAAAGACTTAACAGGGAAATTTCCCTCCTCACGTCCGGCCAGTGGAAGTTTTGGGGATGCATTTTGTGCTGCTGGCAGTATTATGTGATGGACTGTGGTATGTGGCTCTGTTGGGGTGGTATAATGTGCCACAATATGGTATTACTGGCCCTGCCTTCCATCAATCTGGATCCCACTACAAAACCGGGCCACTTTTAGTATTTTTTCCACGACCACTTTAAGTTCCCAGTCCGCCCCGGGTGTAACTACCATAGTGGCTGACCATGCAACTGCTATGGGGCCCAGGGCAAGGGGGGGCCAGTTGGGATCATCTCCTCTTCTACTGGAGGTGAAAACTTGGTCAGGACTCTACCCTCTAAAGGAACAACTTTTAGAAAATGAGGCAGTGGAAAAATGGCCCAAGGGTCATTGAAAGGGGTTTAGGCAGAAACCCTTCTGTCCTGTGGCGGGCCTGGTTTCATCCTTACTATGGGGCACTTACTTCTCTATGTACACCACTGCTGGGAGTTGAAGTTTTGCAACAGCTGGAGGGCAGCAGGTTGAGCATCCCTGACCTAGTAGAAACAGACCCCTTTCTAGGATGGGGATAATCACTTGCAAAATCTCTCTCCTAAATGATTGGTTAGAAGAAGAGTTAGGCCTGTATTAGACCTAGAGATCAGCATTTTGATTGTTGGGAAGGAAGTGTTTGTTCCTGACAATTGCCTGCTCGTCAGTGGAGGAGAGCTCTGCTATTATATGCAGGAGGTGGCCAAAGCTCTGGTAGAATGTTCCCTCAGGCCCTCGAGGGACTATGAATACGTGGCAGCAGCTTTCCCTTTATTGGCATGTTAAAAGAGGGCAAATAGAAAAGATCTTCCCCAATCCTAAGTAGATCGTAAATGTTGTAGGAGGAACCGCCTAACATTCAGGGAATAAAGAGCAACCTTTGCCTGTACTTTTGGAGGGAATGCTGGGTCTGGGCGAATGACTATGTCTTCCAAGATGGCAGAATAAGAAGGATTAATGGAAATAGCCTGAAGCTCACTAATTCTATGTGCCAATGTTAGGGCTATCAAAAGGCACAATTTTAACAAATTATTTTTATGGAGACAGTATCTTAAGGTTTCATGGGAGAATCAGCCAGAGCCTTCAAAACCTAACTCAAATCCCACGGGAAACCATAACCGAGATAACAGGATCAGTGGCGTGCCTAGGGTGTTTTGCACCCGGGGCGGGTCTTTTTGCTGGCACCCCTCCAATATGTTAAAAAATTTATCCCCCCCACAGTAGTATTGCCCTCATTGTACAAACTTCACGGTAATTTTGTACAGATGTGTGCCCCCTTACAGTAGTTACACCCACATTGTGCCCTTTCGCAGTAGTTAAGCCCACATTGTGCCCCCTCACACTTGTAATGCCCTCTTTGTGCCCCTTCACAGTAATAATCCCCATTGTGCCCCCCTTATAGTAATAATGCCCACTGTGCCCCCTCCAGGGTAGTAATGCCATCTGTGCCCCCTCCAGAGTAGTAATGCCCCGTGCCTCCTCCAGAGTAGTAATGCCCCGTGCCTCCTCCAGAGTAGTAATGCCCCCTGTGCCCCCTCCAGAGTAGTAATGCCCCCTGTGCCCCCTCCAGAGTAGTAATGCCCCCTGTGCCCCCTCCAGAGTAGTACTGCCCCCTCCAGAGTAGTACTGCCCCCTCCAGAGTAGTAATGCTCCCTGTGCCCCCTCCAGAGCAGTAATGCCCCCTGTGCCCCCTCCACAGCAGTAATGCCCCCTGCCCCCTCCAGAGCAGTAATGCCCCCTGCCCCCTCCAGAGCAGTAATGCCCCCTGTGCCCCCTCCAGAGCAGTAATGCCCCCTGTGCCCCCTCCAGAGCAGTAATGCCCCCTGTGCCCCCTCCAGAGCAGTAATGCCCCCTGTGCCCCCTCCAGAGCAGTAATGCCCCCTGTGCCCCCTCCAGAGCAGTTAATGCCCCCTGTGCCCCCTCCAGAGCAGTAATGCCCCCTGTGCCCCCTCCACAGCAGTAATGCCCCCTCTGTATAAAAAAAAAAAACAAAACAAAACAATAAAACAGAGCAGCTACTCACCTTGTTCCCATTCCTGAAGTCCTCTCTTCTCTGCAGGCACAGATCACTCTGCAGCAGTGTGTGGGGTGGAGCTTGTGCAGATTTCCGGGCTGCAGGCTCCGCCCACACATTCCAGCAGTGTGATCTGTGCCTGCAGCCTGAATGGTGGAGCAGGGAGAAGTCTCTCTGCTTCACCTTTCAAAGCGCTGCTGGCCTGAAGGAGAGGAGGAGCGTGGGGAGGTGAGTGACAGGATCCAGCTCCCTGCGCTCCAGCAATGAGCGCTTCCATCTCTATTGATGGAAGCGCTCATTGCTTCTGGCACCCCCTGAGAGAGAACCAACACCAGAACCTTAATCATACTTATCTCCAGCCCCAACTATTTCAAGATACATCAAAAAAATATTTACGGAAAAAAAGATACAAAACATCCTGCACGATATGATAGTAAAATGTGCGGATTTGCAAGGCTACATTTAGAAATTCACAGAAAAAAAATGCACTAACTAACAATAGATGCAAACCACATATGGACTATATACCACATATAAAATCTGAGACTCTTAGCCAATACATTTTTCAACTTTTCCATAAATATTTTTTTGATGTGTCTTGAAGGAGTGGTACCTTCAGGTGTGAATTCACTCCTATTATCAGGGGAGTAGAATTCATGTGCACTTTTGCCCCACCTATCTAAGAGGCGACCTTGATTAAGGTGGTACATATAGGTGTGTGTTTAGCGTAGGACCTGCCTGAACTGAGACCACCGTGGCACTGGGTAGGTGGGCATAGATGTATTTTGATCAAAATGTATTGGGTAAGAGTCTCAGAGGGCTTAGTCCATATGTTGTTTGCAAAAATTCTAGAATTTGTTAAACCAGAGCCTAACCAGGAAGGTTTCTGAAATCCAGACATGAAAAGCTCAAACACGTTCTCGAAACCCTAGCGTAGATGTGGACCGTGATCTTTTTCTTAACTTTTCAGCAGAGTAGAAAGTGAGTTGTTAGAGAAACCTTTCCTGGACAGCAACTCCCTTTCAAATTCCAAGCAGTCAGGTGGAGGTTGCGAATCTGAACATGCATGATAGGTTAGGAGCTCTGGGATCTCTGGCAAAACCCAAGGATCCGACACAGACATTACTCTGTGCCAAGTGAACCATGCTGTCCAGGGCCAGAAGGGAACAATTAGAATTACCCTTGCCTGCTCCTCCTGTGGGATAAGGGAAATTGGGGGAAAGGCATATTCTAGGCTGAAATTCCACTTGTGGAGCACGGCATCCAACCTACAGGGAAAATCCCTGGGATTTAGGAAAAAAAAAAATGTCTTCCTGTTCTGACTGGTCGCAAACAGATCTATTACCGGAAGACCCCAATGACCCACTATCATGGTGAAAAAAGATTGGTTTAAAGAAAATATGTCATCAGAAAATGTCCTATTGTTTAAATTCTGGTTTTATGTTTAACATTTTTAAAAAATTGTTAGGCGATGTCATTTTTAATTATCCATGTAAATATCTATACTTAAAATATAAATCCTGCAGTTTTCGCACTGGCCACTAAGCCTAAAAATAGGTGCCACTTTTTGGTCTGTACAGATCACTTTATGGCAGTTACCTGCTTATCTATACACAGAGGTGATATAATTACAGGAAGGATTAGAATGATAGATAACTCAGGATCCACCGTTCACAATAGGTGATTTTCAAAGCTTATCTATTCTTTTCTTGTATAATGACCTCTGCACAGGTCACAAAGCATGCCCAGAAAACTAAATCAATCCTGATCATTTTGTCTATGGCCCATGGGGCTGCTGTAAAAAAAATTTCTTAATGCTTTCTAAATGCTTGCTCAGGCAAGATGACTACCCCCATAATCACGTTCAGGAAATAGAATTAAAAAACTAAAAAGTGATGTAAGACACCACCAACCTGTTGTACAAAATCACACTTCTATGACAACTCATTGTCCAAGAGACGGCTTTCCCCAATGCTAGCCTGACCTCTGACAACTCCTTCAAGTTGTTCGAAAACACTATCCGAGTTCTGTTCCAACTTCCCTGGAAAACCTGATCTTTAGAAATTTAGTGATGCTTTCACTACCGCCTGGAGCCATAGAGGAGAACTGCTCCTACGGTACCCTCAAAAATCCCTGATGGGACACAGATAGGACTGTGATAATAGTCATCTTTGAGGTCGAGTACTGCCACGAAACACTGGGCAAAATCAATTTTTATAGCACTTTGTTTCCATCTTGACATTTTTTTTTTTTACTTCTAGTTTTTTTTTTCTTTACTTCTTTCTACTTCTTTAGGAACATCTTTAGCTTTATGATTGTTCTGAACGAGTTATTTGGCTTTTCTTTTTTTACACGAGGAACAGAACAGCGTTTCCTCTTCTTTTGGCACAGGAACTAGCACTTGCTTCCTTATTAGGCCGAGGACTTCACTTTCCATCTATGAAATCTCCTGCCCTGATTTTTGAACCTTTGTTTCTACCTATCTGCGAGGGGGAGGAGACCATAACTCTGGCTTTAATCCTAGGCCTAATGTGCTTGCTGAAATATCAGACCAGGCAAGCAGAAAATATTTGAATCTTCCCCCTGCCTGGGATTTCATTGCTGATTTGGCTTTTATGGTCAGAAGAGGGGTTGTTCAAGAAAAAAATATCCCCCACCTTCTTTTGGAGGATTTCCATTTATCTTCATTCTTTTCCTTCTGTATTCATAAACCCCCTGGAGGAGTGAAATGAGCGTCTAAATCTAGCACGGGAAGGAGAGAAAAATTGAAACCCTAGGAACTTCTTATCAGCAGCTTTTTCCAAAAGCTTATCTAAATCAGGGTCAAAAAGAAACTCACCCTCACATGGGATTCCAAAAAAAGCCTACTTTCAAAAGGAAGATCCAGCTCCAATAATTCTTTAACCACAGAGCCCACCAGGCAGAAATGGAGAGGGCAGTTACCCGAGCTGCCCAGGAAGGTAACAACTACCGGACTGCCTCTGAACATATAGAGGGTGTCTTCTGGGTCTGGACAAGATGGCCCTAAAAACCTACAAGGCTGCACTTCCCAGGAGTGCTGAAGCTGCTACGTCACATCCGACGTGCCCAATGAAGATACCGGAAATGTGCTTCTCCAATCCCTGGGCATCTGGCTGCAACAGCATGACATCTAAACGCATGATGCTGCCAGACATCTGCCGTTTCCACAAACTTCACTCTGGTGGATGATGCTGCACCCTGACACAGTACTTCCTGGACCTATGTTGGAATACCACACGCAATGGGACCCCTGCAGGTATCTCCAAGGACACCAACAGAGGAAGGACTTATATACTAGGTAACAGGTAAATGGTCCTCAGAGGGAGAAAGATCCATCCTGAAGGTAGCCGTCTCTTTGTTATGCTGACGTTCCATGCCCGCCGCTATCTTGCTGTACCATGCAGGGGCGGACGTCCCTCTACTCTTCCTGTGTGAATTCGGACTAGTTCATCAGTACTGAGAGTTAATCCTTTCCTCCTGCCCCAGTCCAAGTTGTTGATCAGCCTCCCTGTTTAGCTGAGCTGTGGTTCCACCTCCTCGCCTGAGCTTTGAGGTTTTCTAGTTACTAGTAACCAGAGAATGTGATCTCTTGTCTGAATACCCGTATACAGTACCTTGTCTGTCTAATGATTCTGCCTCTTCCCGTCTGCCCCAACCTTGGAAATGTGGCTTTAACTACACGTACATACTCTGTCTGCCCTGACATAGGAACTGTTGTTTGGAGTATGCAAGTACTCAGCCTGCCCTGACTTTGGACTGGGTTCAGACTACGCCTTTTGCCTGAGTCCTTTGTACTTTGCACCAGTGTCTCTGACCTCAGTGGGTCAGCAGCTAACTACACCAGGACTACTTCAGGAGGTAGAGGCCTGGTTGGTTCCCTGCGGCAAACTCCAGATCCCTGTATAGGGGTTAAATGGTGAATACCAGAGAAGCACCAAGACAACGCCCCTTAGGTTCAGCCCAGAGTCAAACTGGTTAGTTGGCACAATCCAACCACTGTCCGTTACATCCTTCAAGTAGAAATCACAATGTGAGCGCTACTTGAAAAAAAAACCTTTCGCACGAACATCTGCAGAATCATAAAGCTGTAGGCCTGATACCAGAGAAAGAAAACCACAGTGACGCGGGACAAGAGTCTCCACCATTTTATTCTGTAGGTTTCCTGTCACTGGGGGCAGATCCTCTCCCTCCTTGTACGCAATGTAATTCACTAAATCTGATCTTTTAAAAATCTAACTACCTGTACTATTCCTCTTTTCTTTCTGTGTCCGTTCCGTTTTTTTTGCTGGCCATATGCGGAAATATTCATTTCAATGGGTCCGCAAAAAAAAACGGAAGGTACTTCATGCGCATTCCATTTCCGTGTGTCTGTCTTATTATTGTCCGCATTACGGACAAGGATAGTACTGTTCTATTAGGGACTAGCTGTTCTGTTCCGCAAAATATGGAATGCACACAGATGTCATCCGTATTTTTTGCGGATCAGTTTTTTCATACGGTCGTGTGCATGAGGCCTTAAAAAAAAAAAAAAAAAAAAAAAAAAAAAACACACACACATTTGAACACAAAATTGGTTCATTTTATTTTAATTTGAGAAAAAAAAACACTGAATTTTTATATTAGAACATCTGTAAATAAAAGTGCATAATGTTTAATAAACTAACTAGAAACCATAATGTTCTCAGCATTTTTTTTAACTATACGCACAATACGGTAAGTATACAGTGCATAGATCACTGTGAATACATGAGGTATATAATTGTATAGACACATACAAAACAAGTAATCCACCAATGTATCATGACAAACATCTCTAAGTTGCACCCATTATGCACTATAGTGACAGTGCTCTATCACAAAGCCCACCAAATAAGTTTTTACCAAGGCACAATTACATGTCAGAAAGTAATTATAGGTGGGATTCCCCTTTAAAAAAAGAGATACACCACCAAGACACTTTAAAAGGGAACCTGTCAGGTTGGCCATGTAGTCCTAGCTCAGGCAACATGTTATAGAGCAGGAGCAGATTCATATATAGTTTTGTGAGGAAAGATGCAGTAAAACTTGTATTTCATGCATTTAGGTACATCCCCACTTCTTCTATGCTTAGGAGTCCAGTGTGCGGTCCTTCTCAGTGATTGCACAGACACCCAGGGAAGGGTCTCAGTTACAGGGTAGCACTGCTCACTGGACATCTAAGTACTGAAAGAGCTTAGGAGTTTTATTGAATCTTTTCTCATAAAACTATATATCAATCTGCTCAGCTCCTCCTGTTCTATAACACGTGGCCTGCAGCTAGGACTACATGTGCACTTGTACACTTGAACTTGTACTAATTTTGAGCTAAAAAATTGTTTTTTAACCCTTTCAGTACCGGGCCACTTTTCACCTCAAATCCCAGACCGTTTTTTGCAAATCTGACATGTGTCACTTTATGTGGTAATAACTTTGGAACGCTTTTACTTATCCAGGCCATTCTAAGATTGTTTTCTCGTCACATATTGTGCTTCACGATAGTAGTAAATTTGTGGCAAAATATTTTATTTTTATTTATTAAAAAATACCAAATTTACCAAAAATTTGGAAAAATTAGCAAATTTCAAAATTTCAGTTTATCTACTTTCAAAATACATAGTAATACCTCTAAAAATAGTTATTATTTTACATTCCCCATATGTATACTTTATGTTGGCATCATTTTATAAATGTCATTTTACTTTTTTGGGATGTTAGAGGGCTTAGAAGTTTAGAAGCCATTTTTCAAATTTTCAACAAAATTTCCAAAACCATTTTTTTAAGCACCAATTCAGATATAAAGTGATTTTGAGGGGCTTATGTAATGGAAACCACCCATAAATGACCCCATTTTAGAAACTACACCCCTCAAATTATAAAAGACTGCTGTTACAAACTTTGTTAACCCTTGAGGTGTTCCACAAGAATTAATTGAAAATGGAGGTGAAATTTCACTTTTTTGGTAGATTATTCATGTTAATTTTTTTCTTGCAAAACAGCAAGGGTTAACAGCAAACTAAACCTCAATATACATTACTCTGATTCTGCAGTTTACAGAAATACCCTATATGTGGTGGTAAACGTCTCTATGGGTTTGTGGCAGTGGTCAGAAGGAAAGGAGCGCCATATGGATTTTGGAGGCAGATTTTGCTAGAATGGTTTTTAGGCACCATTTTGTAATTGAGAGACCCTGACGTACCCCTACAGTGGAAACTCTCAAAAAGTGACCCCATTTTGGAAACTACACCCTTCAAAGAATATATTAAGGGGGGTACTGGCCACTTTGACCCCCTAAGTGTTTTATGGAATTTGGAAACACTTGGCTGTGAAAATGAAAAGTTTCATTTCTTCCAATAAAAATGTTGCTTTAGCCCCAAATTTTTCATATTCACAAGGGGTAACAGGAGAAAAGCACCCCATAATTTGTTCCCCATTTTCTCCTAAATACGGCAACACCCCATATGTGGTGGTAAACTGCTGTGGGGGCACATGGCAGGACTCAGAACAGAAGGAGCGCCATATGGATTTTGCAGCACAGATTTTGATGGATTGGTTTGCGGGAGCCATTGATGTTTATTTTTTTGAGTTATTGTCTTATGTGAGGGCTCATTTTTTGCGGGATGAGGTGAGGTTTTCATTGGTACCATTTTGGGGTATATAAGACTTTTTGATCGCCTGTTATTACACTTTTTGTGAGGCAAGGTGAAAAAAATGGCTGTTATGGCATAGTTTTTTAAAAAAAATTTTAACAGCATTCACCTGGGGGGCCATCTCATGTAATATTTTTATAGAGCAGGTTGTTACGGACGCGGCGATACCCAATATGTGTAACTTTTATTTTTGGAAAGTTTTACACATTAGATGCATTTTAGAACAGAATAAAATCTTTTTTTTGTGTTGCCATTTTCAAAGAGCCGTATTTTTTTCAGTTTTTAGGCGATTGTCTCAGGTAGGGTATCGTTTTTGCAGGACAAGATTACAGTTTGATTGGTACCATTTTGGGGTAAATACGCCTTTTTGATCGCCTGCTATTACACTTTTTGTAAGGGAAGGTGACCAAAAAATGTCTGTTTTGGCATGTTTTTTTAATTTTTTTTTTCCAGCATTTGCCTGGCGGGGTGGATAATGTGATATTTTTATAGAGCCGGTCGATACGGACGCGGCGATACCTAATATGTTTATCTTTCTTTTTTTACCTTTTTTTTACAATTTTTTTTACCTTTTTTTTTGGAAAATGGCTTTTTTTTTTACTTGAAACTTTTATTATTATTTTTTTTTAGGAAACTTTATTTTTAACTTTTTTTTCCACTTTAACTTTTGGGGGTCTGATCCCCTTTACAATGCATTACAATACTTTTGTATTGTAATGCATTGGCTGTAAGTGTATTACTCAATGTAATACACTTACAGCCTGCTTCCTGTGCGATCCAGGGGGCTGGATCGCACAGGAACGCAGGGATAGCAGCCACGATGCCTAAGGAAGGCATCGGGCTGCTATCCGAGCCATCGGTCCCCGTCACAGCAGCGCGGGGACCCTATGGCCACCGCCGCTCGCCATCCCTGAAGTCTTCTCTCTCCCGCAACACGCGCATGTGCCGCGGTCAGCGCTGACCGCGGCACATGAAGGGTTAATGCGCTGGCATCGGTGTTTTCACCGATGCTGGCGCATTCAGCAGGGGTCCGGCACTTGGCACAGCCGGACCCCCGCCGCTGATCGGGCGGGGCGCAGCTCCTGCCACCGCCCGATCAGAGCGCCGTACATGTATGGCGCCGGTACTTGCGGCAGTGATTTTTGCGCCGTACATGTACGGCGCCGGTACTGTAAGGGTTATTAGGTCTTTATTAAAAATTGTGAACCCCTTTCTAGGTACAGCCTTCAGATTTCTAGTAGCAGACTCTGAATTTTCTGATGGGCTCTTTGTATTGACCTGCTAAACACTAATTATAGCTCAATTCTTGTATTAGTACTGATACGAATGTGCTTAAAGGGAGTCTGTTTTTCACCTATATAACTAACAGCAGTGCCCACAAGAAATTGCAGACACATCCCAGACTAACTGTGTGCACTGGTGTCTGTATTACATGCACATCCCACGAAATGTGTGAATACATGTCACAGCAGACATACCTGTGTGCACTAAGTGTCTGTATTACATGTCACATCCCAGACATATCTGTGTGCACTGTGTGTGTATAAATGTCACACCCAGACATACTGTGTGCACTGTGTGTCTGTAATTACATAATACATGTCACATCCCAGACATACCTGTGTGCACTGTGTGTGTATTACATGTACATCCCAAATACCTGTGTGCACTGTGTGTGTATTACATGTCACACCCAGACATACCTGTGTGCACTGTGTCTGTATTACATGTCACATCCCAGACATACTGTGTGCACTGTGTGTCCTGTATTACATGTCACATCCCAGACATACCTGTGTGCACTGTGTGGTATTACATGTTCCACATCCAACATACTGTGTGCACTACTGTGTCTGTATTACATGTCACATCCCCAGACATATCTGTGTGCACTGTGTGTGTGTATTACATGTCACATCCCAGACATACTGTGTGGCACTGTGTGTCTGTATTACATGTCACATCCCAGACATACCTGTGTGCACTGTGTGTCTGTATTACATGTCAATTCCCAGAACATACCTGTGTGCACTGTGTGTGTATTACATGTCACATCCCAGACATACCTGTGTGCACTGTGTGTGTATTGCATGTCACATCCCAGACATGTAATGCACCTTAATGGGGAGGGTGCAACTGCCCTGGGGGACAAAATGGTTAGACGGCTCTGGAGGAGCTTTTAAACTAGATTCTGGGGGGAGGGTGGGGGGTAATACTAATAGGGGGTAGATAGTGTAGATAGAGAGTGGGTCATAGTCAGGGAGAGTGGGGGGGTTAGTGGGGGTTGGGACTAGTGAGGAATGTAGGGAGAATATTGGGCAAAACATCAACCAAAGTAACCCAAAAACCCCGGATATTCACTTCAAAGGTAGTAGTAATTTTAAAAGGGGGGTAAAAAATATACATAGACCTCTTAAGTGTATGTACACTAATGCAGAAGCCCTGACTAATAAAATTGGTGAACTGGAATTAGTGATGTGTGAGGAGGACTATGACCATAGTGGGGAATAACTGAGACATGTCTGGATGATAGCTATGACTGGGGCAGTTAACGTACAGGGTTACAGTCTGTTTAGAAAGGATCGCCAAAACGGAGAGGGGGAGGGGTCTGCCTTTATATAAAGTCCTGTCTAAAGGCCCACACTGCGGGAAGATATAAGCGAGGGACATGAAGATGTGGAGTCACTGTGGGTAGAAATAAATGGAGCCAAAAACAATAATAAAATACTAATAGGAGTTTATTATAAACCCCTAACTATATCAGAGCCATAGAAAATCTACTTCTAAAACGAAATAGACGAGGTGGCAAATCATAATGAGGTTGTTATTATGGGGGACTTCAACTACCCAGATATAGACTGGGAAACTGAAAACCTGTACATCTCATTAAAGGAAACAGGTTCTTGGAAATAACCAAAGACAATTACCTTTCCCAACTGGTTCAGGACCCGACTAGAGGGACGGCCATACTGGACTTTAGTATTAACCAATAGACCTGACAGAACAACAGATGTGCAGGTCGGGGGACACCCGGGAAATAGTGACCATAACATAATAACCTTCCAATTGTCATTCAAAAAGCGTTTCTTTCAGGGAGGAACAAAAAATACCTAACTTCAAAAAAAGCAAATTTATGCCAACTAAGAGAGGCCATAGGCCTAACTAACTGGGACAAAGTCTTCAAAAATAAAAATACAGCCACAAAATGGTATATTTTTAAAAAACATCCTAATATCTAATTGTGAGAGGTACATACCATATAGGAATAAAATGATAAGAAACAAGAAAAACCAATGTGGATAATAGAACTGAAAGAAAGCAATAAATGACAAACAGAAAGCATTTAAAATCACTAAAACAGGGGGGAGAGCGAGAAGCATTGAAAAACTATAAGGAAAAAAATAGAATAT
>ONZH01026497.1:0-28113 GCA_900303285.1 Rhinella marina | reverse complement strand
TTCCAATAAAATGTTGCTTTAGCCCCAAATTTTTCATTTTCACAAGGGGTAACAGGAGAAAAGCACCCCTTAATTTGTTCCCCATTTTCTCCTGAATACGGCAACACCCCATATGTGGTGGTAAACTGCTGTGGGGGCACATGGCAGGACTCAGAACAGAAGGAGTGCCATATGGATTTTGCAGCACAGATTTTGATGGATTGGTTTGCGGGAGCCATTGATTTTTATTTTTTTGAGTTATTGTCTTATGTGGGGGCTCATTTTTTGCGGGATGAGGTAACGTTTTCATTGGTACCATTTTGGGGTACATAAGGCTTTTTGATCGCCTGCTATTACACTTTTTGTGAAGCAAGGTGAAAAAAATGGCTGTTATGGCATAGATTTTTTTAAATTTTTTTTACAGCATTCACCTGGGGGGGCCATCTCATGTAATATTTTTATAGAGCAGGTTGTTATGGACGCGGCGATATCCAATATGTCTAACATTTTTATTTTTGGAAAGTTTTACACATTAGATGCATTTTTGAACAGAATAAAATCTTTTTTTGTGTTGCTGTTTTCTGAGAGCCATTTTTTTTATTTTTTGGGCGATTGTCTCAGTTAGTGTCTACATTTCTGCAGGACGAGATGATGGTTTGATTGGTACCATTTTGGGGTAAATATGCCTTTTTGATCGCCTGCTATTACACTTTTTGTAAGGGAAGGTGACCAAAAAAAGGCTGTTTTAGCACAATTTTTTTTTACTGCGTTCACCTGGCAGGGTGAATCATGTGATATTTTGTAAAACTTAATTTTTTCACTTTCTTTTTTTTTACACTTTTTAAACTTTTGGGGTCTGATCCCCTTTACAATGCATTACAATACTTCTGTATTGTAATGCATTGGCTGGAAGTGTATTACACACAGTAATATACTTCCAGCTTACTGCCTGTGAGATCCAGGGGGCTGGATCTCACAGGCTTCCGTAGATAGCAGCCGGATGCCTAAGGAAGGCATCCGGCTGCTATCTAAGCCATCGCTGTCTTTAAATGCACAGAGATTCAAATTTAGAAAACAGCAAATTGTTTTCAAAATGACTGTATTTTTTGGATTTTTGTTATAAATAAAGGTAAAACATGTTGACTCAAATTTACCATTAACCCCTTCCGACCAGCGCAGTACATGTACGGCGCTGGTGCGGTGCGGGGACATGACGCCCGCTCGCGGGTGTGGCGGGCGTCATGGCCGGCAAGTCTCTGCTGTTTCTAACAGCAGAGACTTGCCGCTACTTACCGCCATCGGTGGCGTCTCCTAGGGCCTTCTGATGCCGTGATCACATGTGATCACGGCATCAGGATGCGTCTGAACCTGGAAGCGTACGCTTCCGGGTGGTGTACAGACGCCCCGAGTGGCCAATCGGGGTGTCTGTACACCATATGAAAACTGTAATCCTCGCTGGTGAGGATTACAGTTTTCAAACTGCAATTCTTATTCTGGCCACTAGATGGCAGGCCAGGATAAGAAATGAGCAATTATGGGATTTAACTCCATCTAGTAAATCCCTGATTGCTCATAAAGAAAAAAAAACCCACAATATATCAGCTCATATTTGAGCTTTAAAATAGTCAGAAAAAAATTAAAAAAAATGTTAAAAAATATATAAAAAATAAAAAATATATAAAAGTTCAAATCACCCCCCTTTCCGTATAATGAAAAAATAAATACCTAAATAACAATAAATATAGACATCATGGGTATCACCGTGACCAAAAACGCCCGTACTTATAATATTTATAATATAAAAAAAAATTCCAATACTGCGAATTGTGTGGCGGAAAAAAGCGCCCAAATGGCGATTCGCCGTTTTTCGTCGCTTTTTTTTTTTCTAAAAAACATTGAATAAAAAGTGATCAAAAAGTCATACACACCCCAGAATGGTATCAATAAAAACTTCAGATCGCCCCTCAAAAAATGAGCCCCCATACAGCTCCGTACACATAAATACCAAAAAGTTATAGGGGTCAAGATATGACAAGGAAAAAAAAAAAAAGGGCAACTTTCTAATTATTTTATCACTATCAAAACGCAGGAAAAACTATACATATTGGGTATTGCCGGATTCGTACTGACCAGTAGAATGAAAGTAACTGGTCAGTTTTAATGCACATCGAACACTGTAAATAAGAAACCCGTAGAACTGTAGTGGAATAGCGTTTTTTTGCAATTTCACCTGATTTGGAATTTTTTTCCTGCTTCCCACTACACCATATGTAATATTAAATGGTGGCGTTGGAAAGTAGCCCTCATACAGCTATGTGAACAGAAAAATAAAACAGTTATGGCTGTTTGAAGGCAGGGAGCGCAAAACGAAAATGCATAACCGAAAAAACCTCCGGGGGTGAAGGAGTTAACAATGGTGTACAATGTTTAAGGAGAAAACAGTCTCTGAATGGCTTGGATAAGTAAAAGCATTCCAAAGTTATTACCACATAACCTGACATACGGTATGTCAGATTTGCAAGTTTAGGCTTGGTCAGGAAAGGGGTCTGGAAGTGGTTAAAAAAAAATAATAATAATCCACTTGCTCTTTCATCTCGTCATACTATCACTGAAGGTGGGCTACTTTTTCGTGGGCATTCTGTCTTAGGCGGCTTGTAGAAAACCCCTAATAATATTTTATTATTGTTTTTTGTCTCTTTTATTTCTATTCACAGTGACTCCACATGTTTATTTCCTTCACTTATATTATCCCGGAGTGTGTGCTTTAGACAGAAAGTCACATAAAGGCAACCCCCTCTCTGGTTTTTACAATCTTTTCTAGACAGACTAACCCGGTATGTTAGCAGGGGCGTAGCTAAAGGCTCATGGGCCCTGGTGCAACAGTTCAGCTTGGGCCCCCCCTCCCCCCGGCGCTGGTGCACCTAGCTTTTCTGATGCCCAAGGCAAATATTGAAACACCCCCCCATGCCAAATTCTCAACCTAATCCATTCCCTCCAGTCCTACTGTTAAAGGGGTTGTCCTCTTTTTACTACTAATGACCTATCCTCACGATAGGTCTCTTTAATATCAGATCGGCTGGGGTCTTCCGGCACCCCTGACGATCAGCTGTTTGAAGTGAGGGCAGAGCTCATATGAGAGCTGCTTTCTCTGCTGTGTTCACCTGCTTGTCATAGAATTTGCAGTGAAGAGCAGTTAACAAAGCAGAGAAGGCAGCGCTCGTACAAAAAAAAAAAGACAACCCCTTCAAAGACAGACTTGGAAAACATTTCATACAGCACTACAGAGCATACAGGGTCATACAGCGCCACATATGTACCTCTTACATCCAGTGACTTCTCTTCTCTGATGTAGACGTTCTCTTTCCTCCTCTTCTCCTGTCAGACCAGACCGCCATGGTAACTTCTTTCAGCCGTGCCTCGTCTCTGAAGAGTTCAACAAACAGACATCTTACTTTCCTACTTTTCCATCATCCTCTCACCTTCTCAACATCTCACCCTGCCCGCCCCCCAATATTATACTGCAGAAACAGCCCCCCTGAAAATACTGGCACCACACAGAAAAACAATACCCCCTTACCTTTCAGATCAGATCCCCATATCAAACCCCAGATGAGACCCCCCATCTCCAGACCCCCATTAGACCTCCAAACTCCCATATCTAACCCTCAGTAGACCTCCCAAGCCCCAATCAGACCCTCAGACCCCCTATCAGACCCCCATTAGACCTCCAGACCCCCAATCAGACCCCCATTAGACCTCCAGACCCCCTATCAGACCTCCAGACCCCCAATCAGACCCTCATTAGGCCTCCAGACCCCCAATCAGACCCTCATTAGACCTCCAGACCCTCAATCAGACCCCCAATCAGACCTCCAGACCCCCATTAGACCTCCAATCAGACCCCTCTAGACCCCCAGTCAGACCCTTCAGGCCCCTAATCAGACCTCCTTCAGACCTCTAAGTAGATCCCGAATCAGACCCCCCCCCCCTTCTGGCCCCATATCATACTCTTGTGGCCCCCATATAGGACTCTCCTTCTGGCCCCATGTCAGAACCCCTTTTCTGGCCCCCATTTTAGACTCCCCTTTTTGGTCCCCATTCAGTCCCACCATTTCAGATTCCCCCATTCTGTCCCACCATTTCAGATCTCCCATTCTGTCCCCACCTTTTCAGATCCCCCCATTCTGTCCCACCTTTTCAGATCCCCCCATTCTGTCCCCACCTTTTCAGACCTCCCCATTCTGTCCCCACCTTTTCAGATCCCCCATTCTGTCCCCACCTTTTCAGATCCCCCATTCTGTCCCCACCTTTTCAGATCCCCCATTCTGTCCCCACCTTTTCAGATCCCCAATTCTGCCCCCACCTTTTCAGATTCCCCCATTCTGTCCCCACCTTTTCAGATCCCCCCATTCTGTCCCCACCTTTTCAGATCCCCCATTTTGTCCCCACCTTTTCAGATCCTCCCATTCTGTCCTCACCTTTTCAGATCCCCCATTCTGTCCCCACGTTTTCAGATCCCCCCATTCTGCCCCAACCTTTTCAGATCCCCCATTCTGTCCCCACCTTTTCAGATCCCCCATTCTGTCCCACGTTTTCAGATCCCCCCATTCTGCCCCAACCTTTTCAGATCCTCCCATTCTGCCCCCACTTCAGACCTCAGATCAGACAAGAGAAAAAAAAAAAAAAATTACCTCCGGTCCTGGCTGTGTCCCAGCTCTCTCCTCTTCCAGGGGCCCGCGCTGAAGTCATCTGACCTCCTGCAGCGTCAGGTTAGAGGGCGCTCTGTACGTCCTGACGCTGCAGGCAGTCAGGACACAGCAGCGCCGGCCTCAGGAAGAGCAAGCAGGAGGAGGGGTAAGTACTGTACAGCGCTACCAGCGCTTCACTCCCCTCCTCCTGCAGGCTAGTGAGCGCTTCCATTATGGAAGCGCTCGCTAGTATTCCCCTGGGCCCCCCTGGCTTAGGGGCCCGGTCGCAACTGCGACCGCTGCGACCCCTATAGTTACACCACTTGTTAGCCCCCTTGTCATAGCTATTATCCAGCCATGTCTCAGTTATTACCACTATGTCATAGTCCTCCTCAGACATTACTAATTCCAGTTCCCCAGTTTCATTAGTCAGGATTCTGGCATTAGTGTACATACCATTATGAGTTTTTTGTACATTCTTTACGCTACACATTACCTTGTTAACTGTTCTAGTCCCTCCTTCCATTCCACCCCCAGTTCCATTACCTATCCCCAGGTCTCTATCTTCCCCACCTATAATGTAATTACCCTCCCCTTCAGTCCTTAGTTTAAACACTCCTCCAACCTTCTAGCCATCTTTTCCCCCAAAACAGCTGCACCTTCACCATTGAGGTGCAGCCCATCCCTACAATAGAGCCTCTAGCCGACAGAAGTCAGCCCAGTTCTCCAGGAACCCAAACCACTACTTCCTACACCAGTTCTTGAGCCACTTGTTTACTTCCCTAATCTCCCACTGCCTTTCTGGTGTGGCTCGTGTTACAGGTAGTATTTCATAAAATCCTTGCCCTGAACTTGCAACCTAAATCCTTAAATTAATTTTTAAGGACCCTCCACCTACCTCTAACTTTATCATTGGTTCCAATGTGGACCATGACCAGCTGCTCCTAGTAATCTATGAATCTACTGTAATCCGCGATATGTCAAATTCGAGCAAGAGGAAGACGACATACCGTTTGGCAATCTCTGTCTTTGTGATAGATCACCCTATCTGTACCCCTAATAGAGTCTCTCACTTCCAGGACCTGTCTGGGCTGCCCTGCTCTACTGGTCCCATGCTTGCCAGAGCTGACATTCACCTGACTGGCAGAGGAAGTGTCTTTCTGCAGCAGTGCTATCCCTGAATGGACACCCCACTTATCTGCCAACCGTGCAAACATCTTGTGGTGTGTCAGATTAAGGGTAGCCTCTCTGGCACTGTTTCCTCTTCCCCGCTTTCTAACTAGCTAGCTACCTCACTTTCCTGATCCTCCATACTACCACCCTATTCTGCAACTACCCCATAGAGTACCTGCTTTTCCAAATTGTCAACACATCTCAGTGTCGAAATTTGCTCATTTAGATACAGGATGTGCAATTTGCTCAGATTTTGAATAAAGAAAGTGGAAGTGCTGCAGACATAGTGTAAACTGCATAAGGGACAAATGATCTTGGTAATGAATATTCGTCCCCATGCAGTTTCCATAGGCTGTGTGAAGACTCTTTAAACAGTTGACTTGTTTTATCGATGGTCAACACTTGATTTGGCTGCACTGTGGTTTCTAGAAATACCCTAATGTTACCCATGCACATTCAGGTCTTGTTCTTGTCTTCTGATGCAGTTTAGATGCTAAAACCAGGAGTGGATCATAAAGTGGAACACATGAGTTCTCCCCTTTCTGGAATCCACACCTGATTTTGAGTTCAAAACTGCATCAGGAAACCTGAATGTGTATGGGCAGCCTAAATGCTCATGCACACAACTGTAACTGTTTTTGTGGTCCGCAACTTGTGGATCTGCAAAACATGGATACCAGCCCTGTGCGTTCTGCATTTTATGGAATGGAACTTCGGTCCTCTATAGAACTGTCCTATCCTTGTCTGTATTACAGACAAGAATAGGGCATGTTGTATTTTTTATTTTTTTTGTAGGTGCCATGGAATGGACATTCGGATGCAGACAGTGCGGCCGCACAAAATGCGGATTGGATATGGGGAAAAAAATACACTTGAGTACATGAGCCCTTATGGTGTTGCCACACGTTCAGGCTTTTTGATGCACTGTTTGAAACCAAAATTAGGTGTGAATCATATAAGAAGAAAAAGTATTAAGAGGTTCTCCTGTAATTATTTCAAACTAGCAGAAGGACCCTGCTTCACACGGGTATATTTCATCTATTTCATTTAATGTTTCTGTGTGTCGTTAAAAGATATTGACAGTATCTCACATAAGAGTGACCTCTAAAGCACCCCCCCCCTTAACAGTGAACTACACAGCCCCCTACACCTTGACACTGACTCCCCCCAAAGTTCCCTGCCTCCTTAAAATGGGACCTCCACAGCAGCCCACCCCCTTAACTTTGACCTTCATAGCTGCCCGCCCCTTTAACAGTGAGTTCCACAGCACCCCATCCCCTTGACAGTGACCTCCACAAGGGTCTTCCCCTTTAACAGTGACCTCTACAGCACCCCACTCCTTAACACTGACTTCCATAGCAGACCGTCACCTTAACTGTGACCTCCACCATTCCCTGCTCCTTAACAGAGACCTCCACAGCACCCGCCCCTTTAACAGTGACTTCACAGTACCCTGCTGCCTTAACAGTGACCTCCACAGCAGCTGCCCCTTTAACAGTGGCCTCCACAGTCCCCTGGCCCCTTAACAGTAACATCCACAGCAAACGCCCCTTTAACAGTGACCTCCACAGTACCCCATCTCTTTAACACTGATTTCCACAATAACCTGCCCCCTTAAAAGTGACCTCCACAGCAGCTGCCCCTTTAACAGTGACCTCCACAGTCCTTCACCCCTTTAACAGTGACCTCCACAGCGGTATGCCCTATATTTGTGACCTCCACACTATGCTGTCTCGTTAACCGTGATTTCCATAATAACCCGCCCCTTATACGGCTTTTCTCTTAGCATCTGACGACAAAAGTCCAGTCGAATTCCTTTTCTTACGGGGCATTATTGTCTTTAATTGACAGTATATAAAACCCCACAAAATTAGTATACACTTAAGGTCATGTATGTTACATCAGCCTCTACAACAACGTTGGTTAAGTTATCTGCCTGATTATGGGGAGCTTTCTAATGAAAAAAAAAATCATATTTGCATCACATCTACCTGAGTGCCGAGGTTACTTGCTACAATTACTTGTGGATCTACCCATACCACTGAGCACCATAACTAGCAGTGTGCCGACCAGTTTATTTTTGACAACGAAAAGTGACAGGCTAATGACCCAATCTTTTGTATATCATAAAATTAAAATTATTTCTGTCCCACAGTACAGTAGTCTAAGCTATATGTTTTATTTCAGAACGTGTTTTAGGCAAGTCATTGTACCGCCTTATCTTAAAGCCTCTGAGGCCTTATCTGAGGTCTGAGATTCAGAAAGCAATAGAGGAAAATGGAGAGCTGAAAAGACTTGGGAAGAATATGCAAGCAGTAAAGAGATTTGGCCCACCTCTTCTTGGTGTGAAGCTGAAAACTCCTGTGGTTCAAGATCTGGAGAAAATTCGCCTGAAATTGCTTAAAATGCAGGAAAAATACGCACCTTGTGACAAAGTTCATATGTTGCTACAGGCTTGCAGAGGTGTTTATAGGAGCATGGACATGCATCAAGGTAACATACATAGCTAATATTGGGTAATATAAAATGAGCAGTAATGATGTAAATGACCTGATCACCAGTGGTTAAGCTGATGCTGTATTTATGCAGATCTTTAAAGAGATACTACTACCACATTTTTAATCACATATATTAATAGTCCATATGTGAATACTCAATGTATATTTTTAACAAACAGTGGTTGGATGGATTTGTGGATAACATTTTTTGAAGTCACTCCATGTATTCTACTTCCTGTCCTGGCTCTTAAAGGGGTTCTCTGGAAATTAAGAAAATGGAAATACTTAAATATTAAATACTTAAAGTATTAAATACTTTATTATAAATATATTCCCTAATACCTTTCATTAGTTATAATGGCTTATTTTGCCTAGGAAGCAATCAGGGGAAATAAAATGGTCGCTGTCTTATTAGTACACACAAAACATGTCCTAATCACACAGCAGGGAAAGTTACTTCACAACACTGAGCTAAAGAGCTGCCTCAGCCTCCTCTCTGCTCTGCTTGTCAGAGATTATAATCCTGAATACACCTGAGAAGATCTTTATGTGCATCTCTGTGGGAATGGCATTCATGAGGAGACATGAAGTACAGAGAGAATGGACAGGACAGACTGTGGTAATGTGGGGCTGTGATAATGGAGACAGCATACAAGTGCTGCTGCTCTTTAGCCACATCCCCACCCTCCTCTCTGTACTTCATGTGAATTCAATTCCTACAGAGATTCAGTTGAAGATTTTATCAGCAAAATTCAGGATAATCCCTGACAAGTAGGAGAGAAATATGAGGCAGTTCTTTGTCTCAGTATTGTGAAGTAATCTGTCCTGCTGTGTGATTAGTAATCTGTCCTGCTGTGTGACAGGTTTTGTGTGTACTAATAGGATGGTGGCCATTTTATTTCCCCTGATGATTGCTCTCTAGACACAATGAGCCATTATAACTAATGAGAGGTATTTGGGAATATATTTAAAGTAATATTAAGTACTGTATTTGCCTCATTCCTGGAGAATACCTTTAAATTCCTTTTTTGTTTGGACTTTTGGCACAGCAAACATCCTCGCTTGACTTTTTCAGTCAGATCATTTACTGTAGCTAGGAAAGGGATGAGTGACTCCTTTAGAGAATCACACATTACACCAATAAGTGCAATGCTCTTCTGTGAGATTTAGGCCCCATTCAGACGACCGTGTTTCACGTCCGTATACGGGCCGTGAAAGCCCGGCCTGTGCTGCCCCAGAGGACGGGAGCGCACGGCGTCATTGGTTGCTGTGACGCCGTGCACTTCCTGAGGCCGTCGCCATACAGTGATGCCCTCTGGGGCAGCACAGGCCGGGCTTTCACGGCCCGTATACGGCCGTGAAACATGGTCTTCTGAATGGGGCCTAAGACTGCCTGATTTTCGGGCAGATTATCAGGAAAGACCACTCCTGCGAACGCTCGTTCCTGACAATCTGCCCATCTTAATGTGTGAAACGCTCGTTCATCTGGTGATCCTGTCTTTTATGCAGGTACATCAATCAACAATTCTGGGCAGCAGATCGTGCTGTCTAAACAGCAATCTGCTGCCCAGGAACAATAATTCTGTATGGGGATGAGGGATCGCTATTGTGTCCTCATACTGTGAAGAATGTAAATGCAGCAGTCTCCTTCACTGAACGAGCAGCCGACTGTCTGGAAGGAATTCTTCCTTCCCGACAATTGTTTGTAATATCATGTGGTTGACCCCCACATCTTTTTAAATACCCCTTTCTGATGGAATTGTCTCTTTTAAAGGGTATCTGTCAGCAGATTACCTAAGAAACTGGCTGACCTCCGATTGGCAGCTGAAGGCTGTTGGCCCCATGTTTATATGTGCTGGCATTGCTGAGAAAAATGAAATGTTAATATATGCAAATGAGCATCTAGAAGCAATGGGAGCATTAACCTTACACCTAGAGGCTCTGCTCTCTCTGCAACTGCCACTCCCTCTGCACTTTGACAGGGACAGGCAGTATAAACATCTTCCCACTTGGCCCTGTCAAAGTGTAGAGGGTGCAGTAGTTGCAGAGAGACCAGAGCCTCTAGGAGTAACTACAACAGCCCTGTTGCTCCTAGAGGCTCATTTGCATATATTAAAGCTTTATTTTCTCAGCAATGCCAGCACATATGACCATCAGACACACATGCCAACATGTGCAACAGGTCAGCCAGTTTCTTAGGTACAAGTCTGCTGACTGATGCCCTTAGGATAATGGAGGTTTTTTCGTTTTTGCATTTTCATTTTTCAGGATGTCTCCCATGACAGTACATTGGAGGTTGTCCTTATGGGTCACTGTAGGGACTGTAGGGACAGCAAGACAAATTTAAAAAGCCCCTCCCCGTCCCCTTTCTCCAGTGTACTTCCTGTCCCTACAGAGAGGGAGTGAGAAGAATCCCATGCTGGAGACAAGATGAAGATTTGGGAAGCTAATTAGCTTTCTGGGGGCTTGAGCTTTGTTGGGGGATGACCGGTCTCTCCTCACATCTCCAGTATATAGGCCCTGCTAGCTACTTCTCCAGAGGTCCCCAGCCTACTTCTAATTACCTTCTTGTGGCCACTGTAATAGAGGCTCCAATGCCGCTTCCCCTTCGGGGGCTCTGGGCTCGGCGGTGCAGTCCTTCTTCTTTGGCTTCCATGCGGCACATGTCAACGCTGCATCTGACGTCACTTCTGCCGCTTGTGTGCATCCCAGAAGTAATGGAAAAAACATGGAGGCACCCAACAAACACACTGGAGACCCAATTAGTGGCGGTCTTGTGTGTGGAGGCCCACCCCCCTTCCCTTTGGGGGTAGAGTCCCCTGGATTAGGAGGAGGACAGTTGCAGCAGCAGAGGGTGGACAAGTTAAGGTAGGCCCCATAAAAGGGGGAATCCACTCATGGTATGGTCCTGCTATCTTACCATGGAGGTCCACGTGTCTTCCAAACCTGAGGCAGTTTCTGACACCTCTGGGCAGGATTATGTACAGTGGGGAAAAAACTATTTAGTCAGCCACCAATTGTGCAAGTTCTCCCACTTAAAAAATATGAGAGAGGCCTGTAATTGACATCATAGGTAGACCTCAACTACGAGAGACAAAATGAGAAAACAAATTCAGAAAGTCAAATTGTCTGATTTTTATAGAATTTATTTGCAAATTATGGTGGAAAATAAGTATTTGGTCACCTACAAACAAGCAAGATTTCTGGCTCTCACAGACCTGTAACTTCTTCTTTAAGAGGCTCCTCTGTCCTCCATTCGTTACCTGTACTAATGGTACCTGTTTGAACTTGTTATCAGTATAAAAGACACCTGTCCACAACTTCAAACAGTCACACTCCAAACTCCACTATGGTGAAGACCAAAGAGCTGTCGAAGGATACCAGAACCAAAATTGTAGACCTGCACCAGGCTGGGAAGACTGAATGTGCAAGAGGCAAGCAGCTTGGTGTGAAGAAATCAACTGTGGAAGCAATAACTAGAAAAAGGAAGACATACAAGGCCACTGATAATCTCCCTCGATCAGGGGCTCCACGCAAGATCTTACCCCGTGGGGTCAAAATGATCACAAGAACAGTGAGCAAAATATCCCAGAACCACACAGGGGGAGCTAGTAAATGACCTGCAGAAAGCTGGGAGCAACGTAACAAATGCTACGCCGCCAGGGACTCAGCTCCTGCAGTGCCAGACGTGCCCCCCTGATTAAGCCAGTACATGTCCGGGACAGTCTGAAGTTTGCTAGAGAGCATTTGGATGTTCCAGAAGAGTATTGGGAGAATTTCATATGGTCAGAGGAAACCAAAGTAGAACTGTCTGGTAGAAACACAACTCGTTGTGTTTGGAGGAGAGTGAATGCTGAGTTGCATCCAAAGAACACCATACCTACATACATACACCATACATACCAGCATGACAATGATCCAAAGCACACCACCAGGGCAACGAAGGAGTCGCTTCATAAGACGTATTTCAAGGTCCTGGAGTGGCCTAGCCAGTCTCCAGATCTCAACCCCATAGAAAACCTTTGGAGGGAGTTGAAAGTCCGTGTTTCCCAGCGACAGCCCCGAAACATCAATGCTCTAGAGGAGATCTGCATGGAGTAATGGGCCAACATACCAGCAACAGTGTGTGCCAACCTTGTGAAGACTTACAGAAAACGTTTGACCTCTGTCATTGCCAACAAAGGATATATAGCAAAGTATTGAGATGAACTTTTGTTATTGACCAAATACTTATTTTCCACCATAATTTGCAAATAAATTCTTTAAAAATCAGACAATGTGATTTTCTGGATTTGTTTTCTCATTTTGTCTCTCGTAGTTGAGGTCTACCTATGATGTCAATTACAGTCCTCTCTCATCTTTGTAAATGGGAGAACTTGCACAATTGGTGGCTGACTAAATACTTTTTTTTCTCCACTGTAGGTGATCTCCCTTTCCCTGCTTGCTTCTGACTATGTACACTAGACTTTTGACTCAGTCTGGCTTCTTTGCTTTTCCTAGGTTCAGTCTGGGATTTATGTCCTGTCTCCTTCTGCCCCAGGAAAAGACCAAGGAAGTGTGCAACCTGTGCCAGAATAGAAGTCATATAAAAAGCAACCATGTATATCCAAACTCCTTAAAGAGGAACAACCTTCTTAACGAATCTGAGATCTATGATATGTTAGAAAGTTCAGGCTACGGTCTCCAGTTTGGCCCCTACCCCTCCATTATCTCTATTATCTCTAAATCCAAATTGAGTCGGATTCAGACAAACATATTGAAGGTGCTTATTTTTCTGAGGACAAATTAGAGGCGAGTAAATGCCTCCCGTTTTTTTCATTTGACGACTCGAAAAAATATTTATTTGTCCTATAAAGACTTAGATTCTTTATTATTCGCAGTAAGAGAGATTATGGAAGTGGAGGAGGTCCATCAGGCCAAAACTATCCAGGATGAGATGTTTGGACGGTTGAGAGCCAAGAAAAAGAAATTATTTCCAGTTAACTCCAATCTAAAAGAAATGATTCTGGAAGAATAGGAGGATATGAAAAGAAAACTTTCTATCCCAAGAGAGTTCAGAAGCTGTCTTTTATTTAATCCAGACGACACGCAACTTTGGGATAAAGTCCCAAAGATAGACGTCCAGGTTGCCAAAGTTGCAAAAAAGACGTCCATTCCATTTGAGGATTCTTCCCACTTAAAAGATCATATGGACAGGAAAACTTAGGGACTACTTAAAAGAGCCTGGGAGTGTTCTTCAGCCTTAATACTAATATAGCGGCTACGTCGGTGGCCAGCGCTATGGGCTTATGGTTGAACCAGTTAGGAAATCATCTCAGATTAAAAACAGCCCGTGAAGATATCCTAGACTCTGTCCCAGTCTTAAAGATGGTAACTGCCTTTATGGCCGACGCCTCGGCAAAATCTATCCATTTCGCCACTGAGAATTTAGCCTATACCTCTAGGAGAGTCCTATGGCTAAAAAAAAAAAACTGGTCAGGCGACATTGCTTCAAAAAATAAGTTGTGTGCTATACCCTTTTCTGGTTCTTATGTGGTTCTGTATTAGATAACATTCTAAAGAGAGCAGCAGATAAGAAATAAGGATTTCCAGAAGAAAAACCCAGGAATCCAGTCCTTTTCGTAAACCACCAAGACAATCTCAAAGTTTTACAGGATGAGGAAAGGGTAAATCCGGAGCTACCCTAAAGGAGGAAGGGGCAGAGGGGTTTTTCTGAATCCCAACACTTCCAAAAACTCTGGCAAGCGATGATGCCAGGCCAGTGCAGGGAAAACTTTGCAGTTCGGGTCTCCTCCTCCATACAGATTCCAATTGATAAACTCAGAGACAAAGACACTTCGAGTTCAGCTTATTCAGGATGTCCAGAAACAATGCAAGGATATAGTTCCTGTGCCTCGATCTCAGCAGTTCAAAAGCCATTACTCAAAGTTATTTCTGGTTAGAACAATGAATGGTTCCTTCAGAACTATCATAAATCTGAAATTCAGTTCAGCTATTACAGATTCAAAATGGAGACAATTTTGAATTCGACCCCTGTCATCACTCCAGGGGCTTTCATATGTACAATAGATTTCATGGACTCTTACTTGATGTGATATCTACAGAAGAGCGAATCGAAGCTGACGAAGTGGAATTCGATCCGAATTTCAGAAATTATTCGATTTGCACCGGACATGGAGCAAGGAACTCTGGGAATGAGGGATCATCCAAAATGCCATGCATGCAGCAAATCAGCAGCCAGCCAGCCCTGTGATGTCACAGCCCTATAAAAAGTCTCAGCCATCTTGGATTCTGCCATTCTCCAGTGTGCTTAGTGCAGGGAGAGATGTTATCAGGCACTAGGGAAAGTGGTAGAAAAGACTTTCAAACATATATTGCTCAAAAGAAGTGTAAGGAAAGGATAGGGAGGAAGGTATTGAAGCAGAACAGGGTTCAATAGGGGTGTTTACAGCTTTGGTAATAGGAACAAGCCTATTACACCTTGGTGCACTGACTGGGGTTCAAAATTGCCATGATACAGCTGCTCATTTCAGGTTTACAATAGAACATACCTCTATAATTCCAATTATTGGGGTCTTATTAGCCCTTGTGCGCCGCAGTTACATGTACTAAAACCTTTTTTTGGCGTGTATTAGTGGTGAAAAAAAGAATGGGCTTATTAGCCGTTGTGTGGTGAAGGGAGAAAGTTAGAGCTCTTTTTGGCGTGTATTAGTGGCAGAAAAAGTTTTATTTGGCATATAGCACCGCAGTTACATGTAGTAAAACCTTTTTTTGGCGAGTATGAGTGGTGAAAAAAAGGGCTTATTAGCCATTGTTTGGTGAAGTGAGAAAATTTTAGCCTTTTTGGCATGTATTAGTGGCAAAAAAAGCTTTATTTGGCGTATAGCTCTGCAGTTACAAGTAGTAAAGCCTTTTTTTGTAGTGTATTAGTGGTGAAAATAAAGAAAGAGCTTATTAGTCGTTGTGTGGTGAAGTGAGAAAATGACAGCCCTTTTTGGGGTGTTTTAATTTCCTTTTTATTTATTTATTTGATCTAACAGTATGTCAGACAGACAAGTGACTTGCCCTGCACAGGGGAGTGGTAGAGGCCTAAATGTTTCTGGCGCAGGCACAGGTCACAGCAGAGTAAAGGGGCGTGGCAGCAGGGGTCACTTTGAGAGGTCTGAGCTCCCAGTGTCAGCTAGCAGTCGTGTCTTGATCAGCAACCCAGAGGTTCTTGAATGGTTGACTTGGTCTTCGACTTTGTCGCAAATGACATCAGGCACCCCCAGCCAAGAGTCGGTGGGTTCGTCAGACAACCCTTAGTTGACATGGCCTGGGAGCAGGCCCTGTGTCCTCACCTGTCCTCAACCTGCCTGTGTCCTTTTCTGTTCCCTCAGCCAGAGAAGTATTGTATGGTGTGGGCTCAGCTCCACTATACAGCAAGGACGAGCTACTAGAGGACAGTCAGTAGCTACTGGCCAACGAAGATGTGGAGGAGACATCCGCAGCTTCCTCCGGTAGGCAGGCAAGTAGTGATGAGGAGAGAGGCGTGGAAGCTGGTGTTGTGAGCGGTCATGCTCCTGACCCAGAGACCGTTGAGGAGGACATCAGAGACGTGCAGACAGTACTCGATGATGATGATGTAGCCAATCACACTTGGGAGCTGGATGAATTAGGGGCTTCATGATCATTGGGAGAAAAAGGTGGCAACTTGCCTGTGAAGCAGCGGCGAAGCCAGAAAGTCGCTAGTGTGGCCGGGAGTCGGGAGCCAAACGTGCCTGGGGTAGACCACCTGCTTTGCAGGAGCCTACCAGGCTGGAAAGTAGTGGTGCAGGGGTTCATGGAGGCAGTGGCGGTAACAGTCAGTCAGTGCGGAGTGTTGGGGGTAAAAACACCTACTTGGCGGTGTGGCAGTTTTTTGTTAAGTTGCAGGGTGAGGTGAACATGGCCATTTGTAGAATCTGTGGGCAGAAGGTGAAGTGTGGCCAGGGTGCCAATGTTGGCACCACGTCCCTGCATCAACATATTCAGCGTCACCATAAAGTGCGCTGGGAGAACCGTGGCTTCAGTGTGGTGGTCCAGCCTGCGGCAGCATCCACTGCATCACCCAGTGGCACGCACCTGATTACAGGAAGTCAGAGCTCCACCACCTCAGCCGAAGGAAGCTGTCTGTCCTTCCCATCATCTGCTGATCCTGATGCTCCTGCTCCTCCTACTTCCATTCAGTCATTTCATCAGAAATCAATCACCAAAGCAATGGCCAAGAAACAACAATATGTGTGCACTCATCCAACAGTGCAGAAGTTGAACATACTCCTGGCCAAGTTGCTGGTGCTGCAGTCCATCCCTTTCCAAGTGGTGGACTCTGCACCTTTCAGAGAACTGATGGCTTGTGCCGAGCTGAGGTGGAGAGTTCCAAGCCGTCATTTTTTTGTGAAACAGGCAATACCAGCCCTGCACAAATATGTAGAACAGAAGGTGGGCCAGTCCTTGAGCCTGTTGGTGTCTGCCAAAGTGCATGGCAGCGCCGACGTGTGGAGCTGTAACTACGGTCAGGGACAATATATGTCCTTTACAGCCCACTGGGTAAATGTGGTTCGTGCACAACCAAACCAGCAACTTGGGCAAAATAAGTCACACAGGGGAGAAACTGCTCGGAGTCCTTCATCAAGAAATCGAATCCTGGCTTTCTCCACGACAACTCAAAATTGGAACCATGGTGACCAACAACAGGAAGAACATGCTGTTGGCGTTGCGTTAAGGAGGGCTGTGCCATGCGCCCTGCATGGCGCACGCGTTGAATCTAGTTGTCAAGCTGTTCCTGAAGTCTTCTTCCCATCTGCAAGACATCCTAAAAATGGCCAAGCACACCCTCCTTGACCTACAGTGGCAGAATGGCATCCCCTAACCTAGGCTGATATGCGACATTTCCACCCTCCATATGTTGGACCGATTGTACGAACAGAGAAAGACCATAAACAATTTATTGATGATCCAAGCGGACAGAGATTCTCCCCTGTGTAACTTCGATGTCAGCCAGTGGCAGCTCATACGTGACACCTGCTGTTTGCTCTTACCCTTTGAGGAGGCCACTTTATTTGTCAGTAGCCAGGACTATGGGATAAACAGCGTCAACGTGATTCATATCCTGGAAAAGATGCTGGTAAATCTGGCTGGTCAGGGGACAGGAGACATGGCAACTACATCTTATGGCCACATGAGCCCTGTGTGGGCTGAACTGGAGGACATTGGAGCACAAGCAATGTGTAGCAAAATGGGTGTTTTTTCTACACAGGTGACAGGAGAGGAGGAGCAGGAGAAGTCAGAGGAGCTACATGGTGATGAGGAAGACGAGGCAGAGGACCCAAACACACAGTGGCAATATGCAGTGGAGATGGAGGCAGGGAGTCCCTCTGAGTCACTTGCGCAACTGGCCCGATGCATGCTCACTTGCTTGCATAGTGACAGCCGAATTGTCACTATTTGGCAGAGGGATGACTTTGGGCTCTTCACCTTGTTGGACCCTTGCTACTGGTCCAAAATGGGGGCCTTTTTTACACCCACCAAGAGGGAGGACAAACTACTATCGAGACATCCTATGTAGTCAGTTGGCTGCTGTCTATCTGTGCCATCGTCCATCCTCTAGCAGGTCTGACTGGGGGAGCCCTCAGCTCTCACGTTCCACTGCCATGGCTTCTGGAGGGGTGGCAGAGCAGTACCAGCTGTACCACCAGTATCAGCAGCAGCCGCCTGAGTTCCTAAGTCGCTGATAAGCAGCTTTCTTCACCCGCATAGTTAAGAATCTACTCACCCACAACTAGACATAGAGCAAAACCTGAACCAGCAGGTGGTGGCATACTTGGAGCATACCCTGCCACCCGTCATTTATGATCCGCTAGGCTACTGGGCAGCCATACTGGTTTTGTGGTCGCAACTGGCTGAGTTTGCCCTGGAAAAGCTGTCCTGCCTGGCCAGTAGTGGCATCAGAGTGGGTGTTTAGTGCGGCAGGGGCCATAGTTACCCCCAAGGAGAACTTGCCTGTCCACACAAAATGTGGAGAGAATGACCTTTGTCAAGATGAATCAGGCGTGGATCAGCCAGGATTTCCACCCATCAATGCATCAGATTAGATCACCCATGCTGCCTCAGCAAACCTTGACAAAAGAGACCAGTTTCTTCTGGCTACCTGCCTCAGCCACTATTCTGATGCTGCCACCCGCCTGATACCACACATCTGATGCCAAGTGCTCCTTCTTACACCCACCATCGTCAGCGGATACTGTTACTGCCACCCACCTCCCCACTCTGTCACTGGGTCACTCTGTGGTCTCATGATGCTGCTGCTGCCATCTCCACATTTTGTCACTTTGCCAATCTGAGGTCTCCTGATGCTACCGCTGCCACCTCCACACTGTCATTGTGCCATCTCAACACTGTAATTGTGCCACTCTGTGACCTCCTGATGGTACTGCTGCTGCCACCTCTACACTCTTTCATTTTGCCACTCTGTGGCCTCCTCCTGATGCTGCTGCCACCTCCACACTCTGTCATTGTGATATTCTGTGTCCTCCTCCTGATGATGCTGCTGCCAGTTCCAGACTCTGTCATTGTGCCACTCTGTGGCCTCCTGATGATGCTGTTGCTACCACCTCCAGACTCTGTCATTATGCCACTCTGTGACCTTCTGATGATGCTACTACTGCCACCTCCACACTCTGTCATTGTGCCACTCTGTGACTTCCTCCTGCTGCTGCCACCACCTCCAAACTGTCATTGTGCCACTCTGTGTCCTCCTCCTGATGATGCTGCTGCCACTTCCAGACTCTGTCATTGTGCCACTCTGTGACCTCCTGATGCTGCTACTGCTGCCACCTCCAGACTCTGTCATTGTGCCATTCTGTGACCTCCTCTTGCTGCCACCTGCAAACTGTCATTGTGCCACTCTGTGGCCTCCTGATGATGCTGCCACATCCAGACTGTCATTGTGCCACTCTGTGACTTCCTCCTGCTGCTGCCACCACCTCCAAACTGTCATTGTGCCACTCTGTGTCCTCCTCCTGATGATGCTGCTGCCACTTCCACACTCTGTCATTGTGCCACTCTGTGACCTCCTGATGCTGCTACTGCTGCCACCTCCAGACTCTGTCATTGTGCCATTCTGTGACCTCCTCTTGCTGCCACCTGCAAACTGTCATTGTGCCACTCTGTGGCCTCCTGATGATGCTGCCACATCCAGACTGTCATTGTGCCACTCTGTGACTTCCTCCTGCTGCTGCCACCACCTCCAAACTGTCATTGTGCCACTCTGTGTCCTCCTCCTGATGATGCTGCTGCCACTTCCAGACTCTGTCATTGTGCCACTCTGTGACCTCCTGATGCTGCTACTGCTGCCACCTCCAGACTCTGTCATTGTGCCATTCTGTGACCTCCTCTTGCTGCCACCTGCAAACTGTCATTGTGCCACTCTGTGGCCTCCTGATGATGCTGCCACATCCAGACTGTCATTGTGCCACTCTGTGACTTCCTCCTGCTGCTGCCACCACCTCCAAACTGTCATTGTGCCACTCTGTGTCCACCTCCTGATGATGCTGCTGCCACTTCCAGACTCTGTCATTATGCCACTCTGTTGCCTCCTCTTGATGCTGCTGCCTCCTCCAGACTCTGTCATTGTGCCACTCTGTGACCTTCTGATGATGCTACTACTGCCACCTCCACACTCTGTCATTGTGCCACTCTGTGGCCTCCTACTGATGATGCTGCTGCCACCACTTCCAGACCACTCTGTGACCTCCTGATTATGCTGTTGCTGTTCCACACTCTGTCATTGTGCCACTCTGTGGCCTCCTCCTGCTGCTGCTGCCACCTCCAAATTGTCATTGTGCCACTCTGTGACCTCCTGATGATGATGCTGCCGCCACCTCCAGACTCTGTTATTGTGCCACACTGTGTCCTCCTAAAGCTGCTATGCTGCCACCTCCAGACATTGTCATTGTGCCACTCTGTGGCCTCCTGATGATGATGATGCTGCCGCCACCTCCACACTCTGTCATTGTGCCACTCTGTGGCCTTTTCCTGCTGCTGCTGCCACCTCCAAACTGTCATTGTGCCACTCTGTGGCCTCCTGATGATGCTGCCACCTCCACACTCTGTCATTGTACCACTCTGTGGCCTCCCCCTGCTGCTGCTGTTATTGCCTTCTCCAAACTGTAACCTCCTGATACTGATACTGCTGCTGCCACCTCCACATGTCACCTTGCCACTCTGTCCGACCTTCTGTAGTTACAGGCAAGTCAAAGTTGACAACAATGAACACTTGTTCTACATCAATTCCTCGAGCACAGACATTAGTGGTGATAGGAACTTTCCCCTTGCCATTTCTGTCATTGTTCCACTCTGTGGCCTCCTGATGTTGCTGCTGCCACCTCTACACTGTCTTTGTGCAACTCTGTGGCCACCTGATGTTGCTGCTGCCACCTCAAGTGTCTCTCATTGTGCCACTCTGTGGCCTCATGATGATGCTGCTGCTGCCACCTCCACACTGTCATTGGGCCCTCTGTGGTGTCCTCATGCTGCTTCCACCCTCCCGACTTCATGTCTGGGCCACTATTTTTTTTGCCTTTCGGCCTGGCTGACATCATCATTTATTTGACCCTTCTTCTGATCTGTCAGAAGGAAGGAAAAATGAGACATACAACGAATCCTGTCTATGTAGCAGCTGTAAGGCATGTATGACATGGTCCCATCAGAATTGGCTTATGATTTGGTAGCCAAAAGCAGGAGTGGGTACAAAACACAGAAGACATGTAAATATTCCATTCACGTGTCATCTCTGTTTTGGATCCACTTCTGTTGTTTTTTTGCTTTGGCAATATTAATGGAGTACTGACCAAATGCTGATCGAGTGAAGGCGGATGCTCCACAGACACACAGACAGGATACATCTTTGGGGGGTTATTGTTCTGACGGAACAACACTCGGACACCCATTCCACTCTGTCAGGGAGGGGGCTCTACTTATATAAACATTTAATAGAACAGGTTCTGTAGAAATCTATGTGGAATTAGTGAAATTATGTAAAAGGAGTGTGCTCTTTCACGTCGTAGTAAGATCTTGGGCCTCTGCACGATTCTTTATACCTGGCGCTAACATTGACCTGTAAGGCTGAGTTCACACTTGAGTTATTTGGTCAGTTTTGGCCCCATAACTGTCCAAATATGTTAAGTGTGCAGTGATTCTAAGAGTGACGCCTGTCATCTGCATGTCATACTGACTCACAGTATTGTTTCACAACCACAGCAGACTCCCTATGCGTGTTACTGCAAGGCACAGTATTCTACACCACTATACAGGCTCTCTGCAGCCAGGAAATAGCCATTTTTTAACGCAATTCGCCACATATTTATTTGGATTGAATCGTTTTGGAAAATTTGGCAAACCAACCGAATTGAATTTTTGAAAAATTCACTTATCTCTAATCACATCCCAATACATCCACAGTATCAACAATACCTCTGATTGAGAGTAAAAGATGGCCTAGTGTATCATTACCAATTCCATTGTCTATCGTTCGGGATTTCATCAGCTCCTCGAATTTTCACCAAATTAGTGGTGGAGATAATGGCACACCTAAGACAGCTCAATGTAATCATTGTACCATATATAGAAGATTTCCTGCTGACAGCCGAATCTTAGGAAAGGCTTTTAGAACACCTACAGATAACACTGAGACTACTAACCAATCTGGGTTGGTTAATCAAAAAATCACATCTCCAGGTGGACTGCAGGAAGGTGTTCCTTGGAACACTACTGGACTCAGAAAAGCAGTCATCCTTCCTTCCGGTCCCCTAACAAGAGGTCTTCATTTCAGAAATATCCTTGTTCAAAAGGAAGAAAAATTGTACCATCAGAAAGTCAGTTCGTAATTTGGAGATAATGACATACTATATTCCCATGGTACCTTGGGCACAGTTTTATTCCAGACCTCTACAAAGTCTGATTCTATACAGATGGGACAGGAACCCAAGATCTTTGAACAGGAGAATTTGTTTACCAGCGAGAGTAAAAAAAGGAGTAGCCTGGAACAAAAGTCCTTATACTTTGGTGACAAGAGATGCCAGAAAAGTGGGCTGGAGAGCCCAGGTAGGGAACCAATTTTTTTAAAAAGGGGAATGATCTTTTCTAGAAAGAGAAATGTCCCCAAATGCAAGAGAAGTAGCTGCAGTACTGAAGACTCTAATTGCGGCCAGCCAGAAACTAAAAGGGAAACATATAAAGATACTATCGGACAATGTGACCACTGTATGTTATCTCAAACATAAAGGAGGAACACAGAGTCCCCACCAAAAATTGCAAATTAAGTTCATTTTGGCTTTACACCTAAAGGGCACAGGCAACATTACAGCGGACTTCCTAAGCAAGAAAAATTTAGATCCAGGGGAATGGATGCTGAACAGCGGGTCTTTCAGGAGCTTTGCCACAAGTGGGGATTTCCACAAATTGATCTGTTTGCAACCAAAGTGAATACCCTAACAGCCCTTTCTTCTCTCTGATCCCTAGATAATACCCCTTAGGAGTTGACACCCAGTCGCAGAATTGGGACATGAGCTTTGCATATGCCTTTCCACCAATTCCTCTCATTCCTGCAGTTCTATGGAAGATCAGCAAGGGCTCAGCAAGAATTTTGTACATAGTCCCAGCATGGCCAAAAAGGAGTTGGTACCCTCTTCTAAAGAAGAAGACCATGAAGGGACCTCTAAGGCCCCTGTCACACGAGCGTGACGGATTCGGTCTGGATGCGTTCAGGGTGCGTTCAGGAAAACTCGCACCATTTTGCAAGCAAGTTCAGTCAGTTTTGTCTGCGATTGCGTTCAGTTTTTCATTTTTTTCCGCGCGGGTGCAATGCGTTTTTATGCGTTTTTCACGCGCGTGATAAAAAACTGAAGGTTTACAAACAACATCTCTTAGCCACAATCAGTGAAAAACGCATTGCATCCGCACTTCCTTCAGGATGCAATGCGTTTTTCACTGAAGCCCCATTCACTACTTTGGGGCCAGGGCTGCGAGAAAAACGCAGAATATAGAACATGCTGCGTTTTTCACGCAACGCAGAACAGATGCATGAAAAAAATGGGTCAGGATTCGGTGCAGGCGCTATGCGTTCACATCACGCATTGCACCCGTGCGGAAAACTCGCTCGTGTGAAAGGGGCCTAATACATCCAGACTTGAAGAAATTGAATTTGACAGTGTGGATCCTGAAAAACAGATGCTAAAGAGGCATGGTCTTTCAGATACAGTAATTTCAACTCTACAATATAGCCAAAAGTCTGTAACCTCTGCAATATATAAAAAGATTTGGAGAAAATTTGGATCTTGGTTGTCCTCAGTACACCTAGGCTGTTCCTCTCCTTCAATAGCTCAGATCTTTTGCAGTGATTAAGACCCACCCTCCTGGGACCTTTCTCTAGTCTTAAATTCCCTGTGTGAAGCACCTATAAACCTGTATATACCTGTCAATGAAGACTGCCTTTTTGGTAGCGAATACATCTGCCCATAGGATAGGAAAGATTCAGGCCTTGTCCATAAGGGAACCCTACTTAAGAATTCTGGATGACAGAATAATCTTAAAACTGGATCCAGCCTTCTTACCTAAACTTGTCTCCAATTTCCATAGAGAATAGAGATCAGTGCATCTATTCACCGCTTCATAGATTCGATACGAATCTTGGAAATTTTTTACACCGAAGCGAATCTGAATATTTTCAGATTCGCTTCTGAAGATTCATCTAAAATCTTTGTACGCTAACGCTACGTACGCATTATATCATTTGTACGCTAATGCTACGCATCTGAGAATTTGTACGCTAATGCGTACATATTCAGTTAAGTACCGTACTTTTACTGTATATTCGTTCTTTGTGCAAGCCTAGACAATAATACGCTAAAGCTTTGTACGTTCAGGCGTAAGTATTCAAGGGAATGTTCGCTGAACATGAAAGAATAACAAATGATTTGTACGCAGCTTCGACCGAATAGCTTCGTATTCGTACGAATCTTTTAAAAAATTCAACAAACATTCGGTGAAGCAAATTTTGGATGATTCGCTCGTCTCTAATAGAGAGCAAAAAATAATCTTGCTCTTGTTTTGTGCCTCCCTTAGAAATCCACTCTTATCAAATATGTATAAAGCACAGAAGCCAGAAGAAGGGACTCAAACCTTTTTTTCAATATGGAGTAGGCAATAAGGGGAAAAAGGTCATCAAAAAGACTTTGGCCAGGTGGATCAAACAGACTATCCGGGAGGCTTATCTACTCCAGAACAGACCTTGCCCTGTATCCATTAGAGCTCGTGCTACAATACATCAGATCTGCCACGTGGCAACCTAGATATGGCAACTTCTGCAGGTATTACAGACTGGACTTGCCGACCAACAAAAATTTGGCGTTTGTTCAGAACGTCCTGGAAATCAGTAAGTAGTAGAGATGAGCGAGCATACTCGTCCGAGCTTGGTGCTCGTTTGAGTATTAGGGTACTCGTAAGTACTCGCAGCTCGGACGAGTATCTCGCCATACTCGAGGAAATGGCAACTTCCGCATCGTGCTTTTTTGGCGCCTATAAACACAGCCAATCACAAGCCAGGAGACTCTACAGTACACCCAGCATCACGTGGGGCCCTTACATGTCGATAGCAGGGGTTGGCTGGCCGGATCAGGTGACCCTGGAATATACTAGTGACTTTCCGCGGCGCTCGCTCAGATGCCGTCTGGATGTCGTTAGGGATAGAGCTGCTGCCTTTCAGGGACAGTGTTAGGGCCTGAATTTAGTTCTCAGTTAGGCAGGAATCACCCAAAAAGAACCCAACAGCCCTTCTAAGGGCTAGAAGAATTTTTTTTTTGTCTCCTGGCTTGGCTGGCTGGCTGGCACTAGTAGTGCAGCTATCGCCATATCTAACCCTGTTTTTTTTTATTGTTCTATCTCAGTGATACAAATCCATTGCACACAGCAGTGTGGAACCATTCTGTGTGTCACAGTTCAGCACTGACTCACTCCAATCCATATATACTGTCCAGGTGACACTTTCTGTACGTCACAGAATACAACCAAGTCATTTGCTACCAATATCATCTACCGCTTGATCCAGAAAATTCTCTGTGTGACATTTGTCTGGGTCACAGACTAAATAGTCACCGTTAACAGGGTGTCAGTCAGTTCTACCATATTTCCTGCACGTCACGTTCCCAAAAAAACAAAATATAAAAAAAAAATTATTATTTCAGTTGTTTTAGCTCAGTGATACAAATCCATTTTACTCAGCTTTGTGTAACCTTTCTGTGTGTCACAGTTCAGCACATTCGCTCCCATCCGTATATACTGTCCAGGTGACACTTTCTGTACGTCACACAATACAACCAAGTCATTTGCTACCAATATCATCTACCGCTTGATCCAGAAAATTCTCTGTGTGACATTTGTCTGGGTCACAGACTAAATAGCCACCGTTAACAGGGTGTCAGTCAGTTCTACCATATTTCCTGCACGTCACGTTCCCAAAAAAACAAAATATAAAAAAAAAAAATTATTATTTCAGTTGTTTTAGCTCAGTGATACAAATCCATTTTACTCAGCTGCGTGTAACCTTTCTGTGTGTCACAGTTCAACACATTCGCTCCCATCCATATATACTGTCCAGGTGACACTTTCTGTACGTCACACAATACAACCAAGTCATTTGCTACCAATATCATCTACCGCTTGATCCAGAAAATTCTCTGTGTGACATTTGTCTGGGTCACAGACTAAATAGCCACCGTTAACAGGGTGTCAGTCAGTTCTACCATACTTCCTGCACGTCACGTTCCCAAAAAAAACAAAATATAAAAAAAAAAAAATTATTATTTCAGTTGTTTTAGCTCAGTGATACAAATCCATTTTACTCAGCTGCGTGTAACCTTTCTGTGTGTCACAGTTCAACACATTCGCTCCCATCCGTATATACTGTCCAGGTGACACTTTCTGTACGTCACACAATACAACCAAGTCATTTGCTTCCAATATCATCTACCGCTTGATCCAGAAAACTCTCTGTGCGACATTTCTCTGGGTCGCAGACTAAATAGCCACTGTTAACAGGGTGTCAGTCAGTCCTACCATAGTTCCTGCACGTTACGTTCCCAAAAAAGGAAAATTGTAAAAAAATATAAAAAAACAAATATAAAAAAATAAAAATATTTTTTCAGTTGTTTTAGCTCAGTGATACAAATCCATTTTACTCAGCTTTGTGTAACCTTTCTGTGTGTCACAGTTCAGCACATTCGCTCCCATCCGTATATACTGTCCAGGTGACACTTTCTGTACGTCACACAATACAACCAAGTCATTTGCTACCAATATCATCTACCGCTTGATCCAGAAAACTCTCTGTGCGACATTTTTCTGAGTCGCAGACTAAATAGCCACCGTTAACAGGGAGTCAGTCAGTCCTACCATAGTTCCTGCACGTTACGTTCCCAAAAAAACAAAATTGTAAAAAAAATATAAAAAAACAAATATAAAAAAATATATATATTTTTTCAGTTGTTATAGCTCAGTGATACAAATCCATTTTACTCAGCTTTGTGTAACCTTTCTGTGTGTCACAGTTCAGCACATTCGCTCCGATCCGTATATACTGTCCAGGTGACACTTTCTGTACGTCACACAATACAACCAAGTCATTTGCTACCAATATCATCTACCGCTTGATCCAGAAAACTCTCTGTGCGACATTTTCTCTGGGTCGCAGACTAAATAGCCACCGTTAACAGGGTGTCAGTCAGTCCTACCATAGTTCCTGCACGTTACTTTCCCAAAAAAACAAAATTGTAAAAAAAATATAAAAAAACAAATATAAAAAAAAAAATATTTTTTCAGTTGTTTTAGCTCAGTGATACAAATCCATTTTACTCAGCTTTGTGTAACCTTTCTGTGTGTCACAGTTCAGCACATTCGCTCCCATCCGTATATACTGTCCAGGTGACACTTTCTGTACGTCAAACAATACAACCAAGTCATTTGCTACCAATATCATCTACCGCTTGATCCAGAAAACTCTCTGTGCGACATTTCTCTGGGTCGCAGACTAAATAGCCACCGTTAACAGGGTGTCAGTCAGTCCTGCCATAGTTCCTGCACGTTACTTTCCCAAAAAAACAAAATTGTTAAAAAAATATAAAAAAACAAATATAAAAAAAAATATATTTTTTCAGTTGTTTTAGCTCAGTGATACAAATCCATTTTACTCAGCTTTGTGTAACCTTTCTGTGTGTCACAGTTCAGCACATTCGCTCCCATCCGTATATACTGTCCAGGTGACACTTTCTGTACGTCAAACAATACAACCAAGTCATTTGCTACCAATATCATCTACCGCTTGATCCAGAAAACTCTCTGTGCGACATTTCTCTGGGTCGCAGACTAAATAGCCACCGTTAACAGGGTGTCAGTCAGTCCTACCATAGTTCCTGCACATTACGTTCCCAAAAAAACAAAATTGTTAAAAAAATATAAAAAAACAAATATAAAAAAAAAATATATTTTTTCAGTTGTTTTAGCTCAGTGATACAAATCCATTTTACTCAGCTGCGTGTAACCTTTCTGTGTGACGCAGTTCAGCATACTCACTCCAAATGGGTATATACTGTCCAGGTGACACTGTCTGTACGTCACACAATACAACCAAGTCATTTGCTACCAATATCATCTACCGCTTGATCCAGAAAACTCTCTGTGCGACATTTCTCTGGGTCGCAGACTAA